>WEIT01020030.1:393-36053 GCA_013389985.1 Dryoscopus gambensis | reverse complement strand
AACATCTCTTTTTGGTGAACTTTGAGATCACCTTCTGGTGTCCATCAATACAGCTCTGCCAAAGTCATCATATGAATTGCCAGTTATATTCAGTGGGGATCTCAAAACCTGCAACAAGTATGATAACCCTGCAATTAGCTTTGAGACACCTGTGTTAATGGTGAATTTAAATCATTAACTTCCTAAAGTTTAGACATGAGCCTGTTTTGGAAATATGAATTGCTCAGACTTTACACTCTCTGCCTTTGTTACAGTATTTACTATTCTGCTTAAGGTATCAGTTTCCAGTTCTTGGCAATTAATATGAGAATTTCAACTTCTGTTAAGCTCTTAGGTTTGTGAAGAAGAAACTTGCAACTAGGTATTGACTAAACTTTGACGATGAAAAAAAGAATCAGAAGGCAAAGAGTAAAAAATTGCAATTTTTAATTGAAATCTCATGGTTCTGAAGCTTCCATTTTAGGACTGCTGAATTCTTTGGCTGGCAACACTGGCACATTGCTCAGGACAGCTGAGTGAGTAGGGCTTGTTGAACAAGAATAGCCAAAGCTGCTCCCCTAGGCGTATTAAAAGCTCCAAAATACAAACTGTCTACAGACTATTAATTGCATGCTTTCCTTCCCCAAATGCGTGAAATTGAGTGATATCAATTCCAAGCACACACAGAACAGAGCAAAGGACTTCTGCCCTTAACCTGCTGTAAAAGTTCAATTTAAACTTCTTTTAAGCACAAATCTTTGTATCCTCGTGTGTGGTTGGGATGAGGATTCACATCGTTTATGACACAATGCTGCTGAGTGCACAACCATGAGGTGGAGATTATAATCCTATGGATTACATGCATGTGAGGAGTCTCTTGTGTCCAGCCCCAGGGACAGCTGGAACCTCTCAAGGCAGGTTGCTGGGTGCCTTGGAAAACTGCTATCTCGTGGAGGGTGGATGGAGCAGCTGGCCAAGGCTCGTTACAGGAAGGGAGAGTTGGAGGGAGGGGTGCAGGGCAAAGGGTTGGGTTCAGACTAACAGTATTTGAGGTATGAGGAGACCTAAAGTGCTCTCTAAAAACTGAGGGTGATTTTCTAATAATCCCTGTGGATAAGGAGGGTTAAAGGATGCTGCTTGTTGGGTTGCCTGCTGCAAGGTAAGGGATATGTCTTCTGCTGGGTGTCACAAGCTGCTGTGGAGGGACCTTGTCCATTTGTAAAATATCTATCTTGGTATTTATTTCTATTTCTGGAGCTTGAAAGTGGAATAGAGTGGGTTGTGTGTTAGTGATTGAACCGTAAGAGCATGCAGAGCCTATCTAAGGAGAGCCAAGAGCCCTCAAACAGGGACAAATGAGACAAAGCTGAGCTTGCTGGGACTAAAGGATTTAGCCAGGGTGCCAGAACAGCTGACTACTGCATAATACATAAATAAGTTGTGAAGAAAACCTTCTTCACTGAATCCAGACCCCCACGGTATAGCTTGGAAGCCCTTCAGCTCCTGGGTCTCTTGGTTCAGGTTATCTTTAGACCTCATTTAAACAAGTGGATGTGGAGAATTCCTTTGTGAATTGTTGTGCCTTTTGAATTGAGGGTCTTGAGGCAGAGCCTCCGCATGACTTCCCCTCTCTTCTCTTTTATCTACTTGTCTCTGCCCTGTTGCCTTGACCAGAAGTCCAAGTGGTAGCTTACACATCAAGTGACTAAGGGAGAGCAAGGAAATAAGTGGAGTAAGGGGGCTGATTTTTATCAGTTGACCTCTAAAAGTACCACTTAAACTCTTTAGCCAACTTGTGTGTGGCAGTAGCACAGTAACATGTTTCATTGTATTCCAGTATTTTCCTTGTGCGAGTAGTTCCTGGTTTTGCCTTGCCTTAATCTGCAATTTTTTTGTTGTTGTTGTTGTTATTGTTTTTGTAATTAAAAGTATTGGAGGAGCTGATGTTTCTGCAGGTACAATGGTACTTTTTAGCACCGTTAGGTAAACTTAAAAAGAATAAAAAGCCATTTTCAGGTAGTGGCATGGTAGAGAGATAAGGGGGAACAACGCAATTTTACTGTAACCATTTAGCAGAAACCAGTGTAAGATGCACTGTATAATCATCTAGCCACGTCTTGTCAAAAGCTGACACAGAACTATCATCTTGAAGGCCCATCTCGTATCTGTGTACATTACAGCTGCTTGTTATTAAACTTGATTTTTCTTTCAGAATTATTACATTGATTCATTTGTTCCTTTCCTCTCACCTCAATAGCAAAACTAATAAAAATCTTTTCGTGGACAAAATAAGAGATATTACACCTTTTAAATTACCTATGGCTTTATGTCCTCGCACAGGATTTCTTGCTTCTATTTGTAGAAACTATGAAATAATTGAGGTCAGACTTCTGCCTTTCTTTTTTTTCCCCCCAAACAGTTATTTCAGTTTTGCTTTAACTAAAGACTTTTGGTATTACTGTATCTTTCAAGATTTTATTGCAATAGAAATTGCTAATGCTGAAAGCTGCTATTACTGGTAGCTGTAAGCACAGGAGCTGTATTGTACCAAATACTAAGGTGCTAGTGAAGAAATAACAAGTAACTTGGATTTCTGTGACTTTTTGGCAACTTCGGCACTGACTTGAATACTGTTTCTTCCCTAATACTTCAGTCTAGCAATGCTGTTACTATACTCTGATCTTTATTGAATTCTTATCTCCTTTTGGTGGAAGTATTATTTTCTAATTGCTTCTACTGCTGTTTCCTCTCAGTGTGCTTGGTTGAAGGCTGTGCCTCTAACATGAATAATAACACACTCAGGAGGTGCAGCCTCTATTAGTATATTAAAAGCTACCTTTGGTTAATGAATTTTCTCTTAGGGGATGCTCTATCCGCCCCTCTTATTGCTGTTTTTCCTGAGGGTCTGCTTCGCTGCTGTCCTTTGGATTCACTGAAGTGCCATAAAATTATTTTTAAATGGTGGGGCTCCATTTGCAGAATTGCATCCCTGTGTTGTGTGTTTCCCTGTGGTCCTCCTTGCTGTGTGGCCTCTAGACATTGGCTGTGGCACAGAGGGATGGCTCCTGGGGGTGTCTGTGCTGCTGGGCTGGTCTCTGGCAGGGGAGCTGGTCTCCATTAGGTGCCAACTTTGGGTTTAAAGGCTCAATCCTGCAGATTTGAGTCTCTTATCAAAGAAAAAACAACCTGTCTATTTTAGTATCTCAAACAATATGGTTCAAGCGTTTCAGTTTCGCAGAGAGCTTATTTAAACCCTGTCTGCTCAGTCCCAGCTGAGCACCTGATTGTGAACAACTGCACTGGAAGTTGAATTTTGGAGCTATGTGCTTTTTTTTTTTTTTTTTTTTTCCTTTGAGCTGTCACGGGTCTAATTGCAAGCTCTGTCCACATCTCCGTGGGCAGGTTTTCTGGGCACAGATTGATGCTTGTTCTCCCTGGCATGACAGCTTGGGAAAGGCACCTGCAGGGGAATATTGATCTGCAGGACTTGCCTGTTGCTCAGCTGTTCTCTTGGTAGAATTTCAGCTTCTGATTACTACACTTCATATTTTTATTCTTTGGGGAGACATAGCAACTGAAGGAAAGAAAACAGAGCTTTTACAGAGGATTTTGTGAACTAAATGGTCTTTACTCACTGACAAAGTGCTTGGGATGTGGCTAAAGTGAGTTATCTGTGCTCAGTTCCCCAACTCTGCTAGCAGGGATTCCTGCTGCTCCTTGTAGAAACCCCTCGAGCCCGTGCTGCTGCTTCCTCTGAGCTTGCTGATATCTGCTGGCAGATTGTGTCTGTTGCTCAGCAAGCTAAGCACTTTCTTCCAGGCTTTTTTGAACTTAAAACTTACTCTATTGAAAGTCAGCTCTAACTCCTTAGTTGCAGCCTACCTTTCTCCATTGCCCCAGTGCGAGGAAACAGAGCAGATGTGATTTTTTTCAGTTTATTTCCCTTTATTCTAACTCACTCTACTTAAAAGCAAGTTTGCTATGATAATGGCCATCAGCAGTTTCTGGTCTGGAAGAAGTAGCATGTATTACACTGCACAGCTGATTATGCAGTGAAATACTCAATCAATCTGAGAAATCTGCCCATTTAAAGCTTATTGTGGGAACTGACAGCAGGTTAGCAAGCCTGCCTGGTTCTGATATTGATCCTAGCACAATACATTTGTACCTGTGAGAAACTTAGGGTTAACAGAAGCAAGAAATCAAAACAGCAGAGCTGAAGCTGGTGTTTTCTAAATGCTTGGAATGTTTAGCCTGCTTATACTACCGATAGCTGAAAATAGTGCATTGTAGCAAAATGATAGCCAGTGAATCTATTGTAGCAGTTAAGCAGCCAGTGGATGAGTAACATGAATGATAAACATAGCAAAGTCTATAAAATGTCTTGGGAGTTTTGAAAAAAAGAGCTTTTTGCCAGAAATGGAGCCTGCGATGTATTTTGTGTCCCTCCTGCCTCAAACGCGACAGCATATAACATCAATTTGATAATCTGATATTTCCTAAACAGTCAAGATTTGCATTTGTAAGTAGAAGTTATGGAATAAATTCAAATAGGAAAATGTGGAATTACTTTTTTTGCCCTCAATTATGCAGGTAAAGTCAATACACTCTACAGTTAATAAAGTTATTACAGACTTAATAAATCTGAACCATAAGTCACTGCAGGAAGATTTCCTGAGCAGTCTGATCTGAGTAAGGGAAATCTATGGAATCAAAGTACTATGTGAAAAACTTCTGGTATTTAGAATAAGTTTTTAAAACTGAGCTTTACCTGTTAGTTTAGAATTGGCTAAGACAGTCTATGTATTTATGATGGCACCTGCAGGTACTCCCTGGCAAGGAGAACTTTGCAGACCACTAAAGCAATTGCTCAGGACAAAAATCTCAGCTCAAACAGAACAGCATTATCTAAGACTTCAGGTTTTCTGTCTGAGAGGAGTTTTCACTTAGACAAGAGTAGTGTAGGTAAAAGAGAGTTTTTATGGTCTCCTCACTTTTAATTAATGGTTCTTCAACAGGCAAGTTGTGTTAACTAATTTAGTTCTTTGCCCTGTCAATGAAAACAAACAAACCTACAGGACAATTTAAGTCATGCTGAATGCTATCCTTCAAGTTAACGCAGTAGCGCTGCTGAAACTGTTCATGGCTTGAACAATTCAGTACAATGCATGTGGGTGCTGAAATGGATTCACCTCTTTGTATAACCTGGCATGAGCAGTCTCTTCTCTTGTAACTCTTCTAGGCCGAATTCTTTATAAAAAAGACTAGGAATGTATTTAAAACCTGAAAGTCACAATTGTGCTTCTCCTCTTCTGTGCTTCACGCAGCCTGGGTGCAACACAAAGAACGCTCTTGCGCTCGTGCTCGGAGCAGGAGTTTTATGGCTCTGGCAATTCAGGTGCTCTGTGCCTTTGTATCCCCTGACCCTTTCAGGGACCTCATGGCTTAAAGCAGACACACCTTATCACTGCTCTTGATAGACACCTTTCTTCTCTGAAGGCATTTAAAAAAGGTGCAAAGCTCTGCCTAATAGGAATCCTCCCTGATGTGTGAATAGGCTGATTATACTGTGTCCCAGTTAAAGAAAGATGATTAATTTTGCAAAATGTCTTCACTCTACCTGCCATATCCAGTATAGAGAAACATGCCATGTTTCTTGCAGGGAGGTTATGATTCCAGTTTGAAAGCAGTCAGAAGGCACAATTGTCGTGCTGCCTGGAGGCTGATGGATAAGCAACAGCTCTGTGCTGAAGGCAGGCGTGTTTAGGTGCTCGTGAGCTGGGAGCTTTTATTTTGTTTTGTCAAAAAAAGGAAGATTAAAGCCAAATTTCTCAGGGTGGAGATCTTGAGAGAAGAGATGCTCTTAAACAGAAGGTCATACTGTCTCTGGCACAGAAGTTGCCTTAGCTCCCACTGATTTTTGCAGATTTGTGGGAAAATCCAAGTCAGTCCCTCAGTTTTCTTCATCAATAAAAAATAAATTTGTGAACAACTAGCTTTGTTCCAAGAAGGAAGGATTAAAAAAAAGTTCTGCTCCTACTTAAGCTGAGACCCTGATAAAGTCCAGGTTATGTTGCTGGACAAACTGTCAAACAAATTTGAACTGCAAAGAACAGTAGTGATTCTTGGGAAGAGGGGAAGATGGCAGGAGTTTAGCTGAACTTACCTTGGTGTGCAATGAAGATGATGTTTAAAACACCCACTCTGGGCTCTGGAACTGTAAGAGTTCAGCCCTTAGTTGGATACACAAACTTTATACCCCTCTGCAGTCCCTCTCGCAGGCACTGTGCCAGTCCTGCTGCCCCCTTCCCCCAGCAATCACAGCTCTTCAAGTGATAAAGGCAAATGTTAAATAATGCATTCTTCTGAACGTTTATACTTTTCCTACTAGTTCAACTTACACATCATTGCAGTTCTCCTGAGGTGATCCAGTAGTGGATTTGGAGAAGTTCTTTCCATGCCTGTTTCCATGATGTAAATTCACAACTGGGTGCAGCTGCCTGTTGCATCCTTTGCTTCACAAACTTACTTTTGAGGTTATCTTTGATTGGATCTGCTGATTCCACCTGACACTGATCACCCTGTAGATGGAAAACCAGAAGAAATCTTCTAGAAATAGTTTATTTTGAGGCTTTGTTTTCTTCTCTGGCTTTTCTTTTCCATTGCAGTGCAATTCGATATTTGCATATTTGCATCTTTGTTTGCAGAGCCTCACACATGATGCTCACAATATAAGTGCAAGAATTGCCATTTCTTAGGCAGATGCTTTAGGGTAAAGAGTCCTTTCACCTTTTCTAAGAAGAAGCTGACAGTTTGTTAAGTACCAGGTGAAAGTTGGCTCTTGCGTCCGTTGGTTACTTTGAGAATCAACTGAAGCCCTGATGTAACACATGCAATGGAGAAAATGCAACTTGTGTCGCCTGAGAAACCAGCTCATAAACGTGTCTTACCATCAGGTTTTTGGGAGTCGCCATTTGTCAGTCTTTGCAGAATTCAATTGGGAAGTTGTCCTCAAAAATATTACAAAGTTAAAAAAAAATGTGCTGTTAAACCTGGATTGCAGAAAACTGGTATTTTAAATGAATGATGATACATTGCAGAGATTAGTGATGGCACAGTAGAGTTCTGGGGAAATAATGAGCTGTCTAAATGGTCAGGAAGAAATTTACCTTCATTCTGTCACCTCGGATGTGCAGGAACAGAAAGTGAAATAATTTATGACAAGGCTATGTACCTCTTAGCTCTGTAATACATCAGACTTGTGATGTTGTGACACCAATCACCAAAAGATTCTAGGGTTGTGTCATAAATTAGATTGTGCTGCATCTGATTGGGCTTTTTGTGCTTTACTCACATCAAAAGGCAATTACATTTTGTGCAAACTTAATTTTACCAGTTTAATGGCGCATGTAAATTATGCCTTGTAATTTCTCCTTTATTAATACTGTATAGAGGGGGTTTCTGCAAATGAGAGGCAACTAATTATTTTGTTCCTTAGGTGGTGGGGGTACTCTTCAGGATTTTGTCTTTGCTTAAATTAAATGCAGGTGTAAGAGATGTATTTTGAACTTTTTAAGGGCTGCATCTGTAGAACTTACAGGAATTTTCTTAACACTCAATATAAATGCCTAAATGATCTCAGCAAGACAAGGCTCAGCAGATTCTTACACAAAACTGTGATAAATACCAAAATCAAATCTGTGTTTGCACAGGGACAAGGGAGAAGGGCTTGAAACTGTAAGGGAAGAGGTTTAGATTAGATGTTAGAGAGAAATTCTCACATCGAGAGTGGTGAGGCACTGGCACAGGTTGCCCAGAGAAGTTTTGGATGCTCCATTCCTGGAGGTGTTCAAGGCCAGGCTACATGGGGCTCTGAGCAACTTGGTCTAGTGGAAGGTGTCCCTGCCCATGGCAGGGGGATTGGAATTAAATCATCTTTAACACACTTCCAACCCAAACCATTCTATGATTTTTTTTCAATATTCCTTTTCCTTTGGTGAGGAAATAAACTTGGCACCCACCAAAACTCCCCACAATTTAGGTTAATGAAACTTCCTGGCAGATCAAATCTAAAAGAAATGATTGAATACCAAAAAGGGTCTCTACACAAGAAATGAATGATCTTGGAGAAGACAGCAGGATCAATCTCAGCAGCCCAAAAAGGCAGAGCCATGTCTACTGAAGGAGTGGTGAATATTTGCTGGTCTAAGCTGGGAGCTCTAACAAACACGGGAGGCATGATGGTGACAAATACAGCTGGAGGATGAATTAGGAGAGGTATTTCCGTGAAGGTTTGGGATGCTCTGGTGCCTGGCAAGGCCTCTGCAGGAGCACAATGCAGGATGTGGCTCTGGAGGTCCAGTGCCAAGTCAGGTTTGCGGGCTGCGAGATTGCACCTGGACTGGGCTAATTTTTTTTGTGCCTGACTGGAAATTTTCACTAGTGCTTGTAGAATATGATTAAAACATCATAAAGGAACATGAGTGCTTAAATTACAGGATACTGTTGGCACTGAACAAAGTTATAAACAGGCTGGGAATGTGTGTGGGTGGGTTCCAGGATGAGATTTAGAAAAATGCTTATTGCAATCGACTCAAGAAGGAGCATGGGGAGCAAAAACTGGGGGTTATAAAGGAGTTATATTGTGCTGGTTGTAATAATAAGAACAAAGTGAGGTGGCACATAGCTTGTGCTTAATTGGGCCTGTTAATGGGCAGGTTTGTGCGAAAACAGGCTAAAGTATGTGTAGTTTCCAAAAGTCTGTAATGAGGAAACTGCTTAAAAAAGGCTGAAGAAAAAGAACAGCGTAGTTGACATGTTGTATATGGTTGTGGTTTATGATTACTTCAGGGATTGAGCATATATGGCAGGTCTCAACTCTGTACTCCTACTGCTAATCATTTAAGCTGATTTTACTGCCTGGAAGGTGTAACCATGTTTTGTTTGGTTGGGGTTTTTTTTAATAGAAAGCAAATTCTCTGGCTAAATTCTTTGTAGAAAGCTTATTTTATAACTAATGTTTCCTAATGATTGAACGTAATGATTTCTTTGGAAAATTTTCCTACTGATTTCTTTGGAAAAGGGATAAAACAAATTATTTCCAAAACTTTTAAAAACGGAGGGAAATCTGCATTGGTTTGTTTTTGTTGGTTTTGTTTTTTTTCCTTAAATGACGTAACTTTATAATGGAATTTTAACATTTTTTGAATTTATTTTTTTTCTGATAAGATAGTAAATTTTCTTCTACATCTATTAAAATCCTAGCTATTTTTCATTACTTAGTGGTTTCTGAATAACTGCAATTCAGACACAGATTTCAGTTTTCAAGTAGTACGCATTTGACTGAAGCTTCCCATTTTTAGAGGATATACATGTCACATCTTGTAATGAAATTGAGCTTGATGTTAGTTGAAGCCTAATATCAAGCTGAAGTGAATTAGTTGAAGTGTCAGAAGCCACACACTTATTCTGTGCAGTAAAGGTAGTGGTGATTAGTCATGTTATGTCAGCTGTAGCAGTTGGGCAGGAAAGAGGAATGATTTAAATACACACTGAAAATGAAGATAGCATTTGCTTTTCCCATTAAACTGTTTACAGGACTGATGCATGAAAACACACTTGTTTTTCAACACTCAGAGTTGTTGTCCACCTATGGTAGCTGAGACACAAATGATTTTATGTGTGACATTATATCTTTACCTTACTGATGTGTACTTTGCATTTCTAAGCAATTTTCTGTCCAGAGCTTTAGAGCTGAGTTCCCTTTACAGCATCAGATCAGTATCACAGGCAGGATTCTGACCAAGACTCTGAAGAAAATCAGTGGTTTGGGCCATTTTGAGGCAACAGAAATGAGCTGAGAACTTCAGATCCAGTTTTAGTTTTGTGACGCTAGTCTTGCCTTCAGGAGTGCCCATGCCTAGGCTAAAAGCATTGTTTTGACTAAATAAATCCACATTTGGATTTATATGAACAGAGTAGATACCAGGATAGTAGTGGTTGGCCAGCTCAGCAAGGAAGAATCGTGTGGGTAGAACTGGGCAGAGCTCATGGCCTTTAGTTGTCCTCCCTCCACTTACCAACCTTGCTCCTCAGAAGTCAAAACTAAGAGAATATTGGACTAGTTCATGCTTATTTCATCCATGGGGCTGCTAAGTATGGTCAAAAAATTAGGGGGGAAAGAAGTAGTCAACTGATGATTTTGAGGGCAAGTGGACACAAGCTAAAATTGGGGAAAACTGCTTTTTAACATCAGGGTTTTGGAACAGAATAGGACGGATGGTATCTTCTGATCTCTCCACTTCTTGCTGTGTGACAACCCTTTGTGTCTTAGAACATCACAGATCTGGTTTACATTGAGAAAAGACCTGTGAGTGTCTTTGCCAAAGACCTCTGTGCTCCAGCCACTATCAGGGAAGGAAGAGGAGGGGAATGAAAAGTAGAGACTCAAACATATAGCAGATCGCAGTGTTATGTGACATGAAGTTGCATATGAAATAATGGTAGCTGAAAACTGGCCTAGAACTTAAGGTCAGGAACAGCTGGACCTCATGAATCCCTTGTTTTTGGTGTCCACCTATTGAGCTTATAGGAGGATTTGAGTTTCAGCCCGTCCCATATCCACCATCTGAGCTGGCTCTTTTTCTCTAGCACATCTTGCTGGTACTCATTAAACTGAGCACATTTGGATGTCTTGGTGTACATCCGAGCTGAGCCAAACAGGTGATTTCCCTGACTCCAGCACCACTGAGCTGGGCTTTACACTCAATTCAATAAATGCTAAATTGGGTCAAATTCTACCTTGATGAAATCAGTGGCAGATGTCATTTGGCTGTGATCTTGTCTGCACTCAGACCACTCTATGCTCTTCTGGCATCGTAAAGGAGGAATGAATGACATTGTGACTCATTTTAAAGCCCCTCTGTGCTGCCAGGGTGGTATTGTGGGTTTAGAGTAAATGAAATTTCAGGCTAATTGGCCTTAGTGTAAATGAGCATCGGGGCCATGAAGTTGTTAGGACTGAGTCAATGATGAGATGTTGTGTAAGAATGAGTCTCCCAACAGGTATTAGTTTCCCTGGGGCTGAAGTGAATCCTCTGCAAGGCTGCAGGATGACGGCAGAGCACTTTGCAGGTGAGGGGGAGGCAAGGATGAGCTTCCTGAAGGCTGCAAACCAGCAGGCAAGTGACTGAAATACGATAGGAAAGATATCCATGACATAATGCCAGGGAATGAAATTGGAAAGAAATTACATCCCTTGGGAAAGATTGAGAGGTGGAAAAGAATTCACCCTGTTTTCCAGGCAATACATGAATGGTTTGCTGAAGTGTGGCTGATGGCACCTTGGACTGATGTGATCTGAAGTTCTCTGCAGCCTTGTAAAGTGACTTTTCCCCCTCTTCCTGAAATAGGAGCAGCAAAGTCCCTCAGAAGTTTCTCATTACAGAGGATGTATTCAAGATTTTGCATTTCCATCTGCAGTCTGAACCTCTTCAGTGGTTCACTGCCTCATGTGGTGTGTGAGGTACTTCAAAAGTAAGGTACTAAATCAAATAAACCATTTTATAGCTGTATTGCAGAGTTAAATGGGAGCAGCTTGCTGAGACATAACACATATTTTGTAAAAATAGCCAGAAACTTATTTCCTTTCAGTGGTTACAATTAAGGTTTTCTTTCAGGAGAAAGGTGGAAGAAAGGCTGTTCAATTACACAGAGGGCTGCAGAAATGCCATTGAATGAATCATTTAATCCTTTTAAGTACAATCACCTTCCAATTTTCCCTGTTTCGGATATTTCCCATCTTACATGACACATCCAAGCACAAAAGGGAAAGGTTGGTCATAGCTCCTTTTGGGCTCCCTGTCAGTCTGTTCTTGAGAAATACCTGAACATAGGAGTAAAGCCCCCATGTACATCTGTATTTGGCCAATACACATAGATGTGGGTGTGCATGGTAATTTATTCAATATGTGTCATATGTTCATATTAGTTCTGGTTTGTGATGCACGTTTTGGTCCTGGGGTTACACTGTTGATTCTCTGGGCCTTGCATTTAGGACTTGGTCAGGTAAGGTCAGCATAGATCTCTGAAAAAATAATGCTAGAGGGCATCTAGAATTCCCTTCTAGCAGAAGAAGTTTTTAGACCTCAGCGTCCATGAACAGGTAGTGGCTGACATATTAGAGTTTAACCATGAAGGAAAAATGTTTTCCAAGCTTCAAACTAACCTGGGAGGTATAACTGCTGTCTGAAAGGAAGGAATAAATTCATTTTACTCATAGGCTGCTGACACAGACCACACAAGCAGCCATGTCTGAAAATTGTGTACATCTAGAAATGCGATTTATATCCAAGGCTGGTTTGCTACTTCTAGTAAATAGTGTCTGCTGTAGCTGTGGATTTTTTTTAAAAGTGGGAAGTATATAAACATCATAACACGAATTGCTTGCAGAAAGAAAATAGGTTGCTTTTTTCCTACAAAGTAGTCATCTGTTTTGTTTACTATTCCTGTCACTGTCTATATTCAGTGTTATAAAACCTGCCTTTTGCAGTACAATAAATACTGAAGCCCTTATCTAATTTTTATGTAATTTGCATTTGTTACTATGCAGTTTGTATTTGTTTAGTGAAGCCATCTTAGTAGGTGTGCAGGGACTCTTGCTCATCTGATTATGTTTAAATCCTCTTTATTGACCGTTTTCAAATTTCAAAGAAAAAAATAAGCCAGGTCTTAGAACAGTTAGGCTAAATTGGGATTTAATAACAAAGTTTTAAAACATGTTTATTTTGTGCTTCAGTGTGTGTGCCCGAATGCTAAATTTTAGTACTTACTTGCATGCCTTTCTGGAGAGAGGAGTATTTTATGTGCTGCATAAATTGAAGATTAGTGGAAAATTATATTCTATGGAAGTATTCCTGTAAAAGCAAGACCAACATTTATGAGCAGTGTACATAAACATTGTCGCTTGGGCTGTGTCTGGGTATCCTTTGGTGTCCTTTTAAAAATACAGTCAGTATAACAGACTCATCCTGGGAGTTAATGATGGGCATCACCACACACAGAGTCCATCAGTCCAGGTATTTCCACCGATGCCAGGAAGAGAAAAGGTTGAACTGGTGCTGGTGGAGAAATAGGCTCTTTTATCATCTTTTTGTGCTCTACTTACCAGTGAGAGTTGCAGGTTTTGTACAGTTGTCCATCTGCTCAAAGGGGCAATTCTTACTGGCACAGAGAAATGTGCCTTTGGCCCCAGATGCCCTCATGTTTTGCAGTGTTACCTGGCATAATTCTTCTTCATTTCTCTTTGTTGTAATGTTACTTCTGGAAATTTGCTTAGTATTGATGTAACTTCATTTCTGTTAAAAGAAAACCTGAGCGCTCTATATAACTGTGCTGTAATAATGGAATATCCTCAATATCTGATTAATACAGCTGGGAAATATATTTTTTGTTCTACAGTCAAAGCAGTAAACAGGGAGGGGATCAGGTCAGGCTGCAATGAGAGAGAAACTTTTCAGGATATTTGATTTATTGAACTTGGACTGATCAAAACAACTGCAGAGTAAAGCATTCTCTTTTATTTAACTTTCTTTTTCCAATAAAATTCTTAGAGGAAAAATACCAGGTAGTCTACATGAAACCCTGGTTTAACCTTTTGGTATTCCTTCAAGCAAGGCGATCTGTTCTTAAGTACCAAAACACATTGAATATTAGGGTTTTTCAGTGCTTTTCAGGAAGATGGGTTTGGAGATGGTCTAAGGAAGCTTCACCCGCGATTCTGACGGGTGGTGTGGAGACACTGGCCACACTGTTCTGTGTTGTAGGGAAGCCAGATGGAAAGAGACATCTGGATTCAAATGAAAGTTGTGGATATCCCTACCTGAGGGATGCGGGACGGAAATTAAGTGGATGTGCTGCTCCCTGGCAGAGCAGGGAAGAGATGGTAACCCCACCATTACTGCGAGTTGCCCACTAGGAAGGGACTGACGAGTGTGCACAAGCTCTTGTTCCTGGAGGTGTGTGGCTGAGCTCACAGCTTTGAGCCGTCACCACCTCATGCCAGGTATCCTCCTCCAAAGCAGACTGAGAAATTCCCTTATCTGGCTAAATGGCAGCTGCACTATTACATTTTCTCGTCATGTTTTCTTCCTTGAGAAAGCTGGGGCCAGAGGGCTCATGGGACACAGGAGAGGGGATTCTGAGTGACACCCAGACAGCACAGCCACGTGGGGCAGGTGTGATTGCATGTTATGTGATGGAGGAGTAACGCCAGAGCATACAACTGTCACAGTATAAACAAGCTGCTTTTGCTTTTCTCTTTTTATTTTTAAATCTGGTTTGTGCCGTACTGTCATGACAGTTACCACTCCCTTTGTGTTTTGAAGTAGATCAATAGGTTTGTTGTTGGGTCAAGACAAAGGGCTTGACAGCCCAGGAAACAAATTGCTTGTATTTCCTCTCCTATTCAAACTCTCTCTGACACAAAAGTTGTTAGCTGTAGAAGNTTTTTTAATGTCTTTGTCACTGAACTGTGTCAATGTCAATATCTGGAACAGATAAATAGGTGTTTTATTTCTACATAGTTCAGCAGCAGCTTTGCTGCATTCAGCTTGTTTTAATGGTAATAATTTGGTGTATTACTTGGGAGGCCCGTGCCAGCTCTTCTTACAACAGGCCCCCTCTTTGACAAATAAACAGGCCTCTGAGGAGGAGCTCCTTCAAGAAGGAAGGCTGCCTGTTTGGGAGGAGCTGTACTAATAGCATCTAATAATACTAATAAGATTGTACTTCAATATCATAGCAGCCAGATGTTTTTATTGAAGCAGAATTCCTAATTTATATAGTGGGAAACATATTTTCCATGTCTCCTTTACATGGAAGGCATGAGTGGAAGGAGATTACATCAGAAATCATCCATTTTGTCATGATACTGACTTTTATTTTCCATTGGGCCCTTTTAAGGTTTGTATTTTACAGTCTGTGTCAAAGACCAATTCTGGTCAAGACTTACTGCACACAGATGAGCTATAAACAGAGTGGTGGAAAAGGGCATTTGAGGCCTCTGTAAACATACATCACACTGTGCTTCTGAAAAGCCTGGACCCCATGAGTTTCTTGGTCTCCAGTTTCATTACTGTACCTTCTGCTCTCCTTTTGAGTAACTCTTTAAATCTCTGCTTTGGAGCCTTGTGGTGCTGCAGAGTGTGTGACCACTGCCCTTGTCTTCTTCCCAAGCCATGCCTGTGTTGAGTGGTCACAGGGAGTATCAAGGGTGAGTGTTTAGTCACTGTGCAATGTGACAGTGCAGTTTTTCACACCCAGCACTGGTTTTATGTCCAGTTGCTCTGAGTACACCTTGCTGGCTCTGGCTTATACTGACAAATGACAAAGCCATTTTGGTTGGGTTTGTGATTTATCTCTGGGAAGCATGGTCAGGAAAGCATCAGCTGCTTTCTCTGTCATTTTATTTGATGTCACGATCCTCTCTGAATGTAATTTGTTTTTTAATCTTTATATATAACATAGTAGAAGAAGCCAATACTTAATTTTGCTTTAACTAAAATCATAACCAGTATTTTCAAATCAGTAGCAGTAGTGCCAGTTGAGAGAATTTCTGTCTATCAGGATATTATTGTACTTCTGTGTCTATCTCTCTGTTCAGTATTGGACCTTGACCCTCTGTTTAAATTGCAAGTGTGAGAGTGCTCTTGCTGAATTGCACAGCTGGCTCTGAGCAGGGTGAAGGCTGATGGCTGGGCAAGGAGGGCTCCGGTTGCTCGTGGCCACTTCTGTCTCTACCCTCTCTGTCTCAGAGATGGATCTTGGTCTGCAGTGTCTTGGTCAAAATGCTGAAAATTTTGTGTGTAAGGAAGTCCAGGGCTTGGAGAGAAGGGGGATAGATGGAATAAGGTGGTCATGATTAAACATTTGCCAATAAAGGCCACTTGAGGGAGGAAGGATGTCTGGTCCCTCAGTCTGGCTCACCAGGTACAGTTTCTAATTTGATGATGCTTCTCAGGATGAGCTTCCAGCGAGGCTGAGCTTTGAGCTCAGTCTCTGTACTGTGAAGTCTAAGATCCTGTTTTCACTTGGAGGTGGGGTTGGTAGATTTCACCAAGGTGCTTCTTTTCCCACCAACCCAAGATGGGAAAACAAATGTGGTAACACTTGGTTACTTATTAGGAATAATGATATATATATTACCATATGCACGATCACTGATCCGTCCTGTGTACTGTGCTTTTTCCTGTGAAAAATACATGGAAAATTGTCCCTCTCATTCTCTAGAAGTTTGCTCTGTCTAGTTGGGAAATTTAGACTTCTATGGAGAACTATTTGTATTCGTATAGAATATAAATCACTCTGCTGTTTATGTTTCGTTTTTTATAAAACTGTACAAGTATGAAGAAAGAGATTGAAATCCTGCTTTAAAATGAGAGCTGTAGTTTTTTATGATTCTCAGTGCTGCATTTCCACATGCAATTTTTTTTCTTATTCTAGTACATCACATTTATTACCCCTTACTCATCCTTTCTGTTTTATGAACCATGAAAACTCTGAGGGCCACAGCGAGGGTTTGGTAGCTGTCAAGCAAATACTCTGTGGTATTTCACATGGTGAGGGGCATCAGTATCATGCTTGGAAGATCAGCTTGATAAAGGGGACACAGAGTAGAAAGGTTGCACAGATGTTCTGGGACCTCAGTTCTTGAATTTTGTCAACCAGGAGTTTGATTATATTCTGAAATCACTGAAGCAAAGAGTAAATATAAAGCTCTGTGACCAGAAATCCCTGCAGCAGATATATGCTGTGTGCTAAATCTTACCATTAAACCACGGTGGTGCCAAATCTGCCTCCAAAGCGTGGTCTGCAGAATCTGATGCTCACTTCTGTAATGCCCCAGCACCTCAGGCAGGAAGGTGGGATTGCTGTTCTGTGTCTGGAGCAGGAGAGCATCCCTTTCTCCTGCCACAGCTGCAGACACACTTTGTTGGCTCTGGATAACCTCTGTTGCTGTGCTTAATGTTGAGCATGGCGCACACTGAATTTCTGTGACTTAAGTGTGTCTGTTTTCTCTGTATTTGAAATTGTTGCTCATTTAACCATGACTAATAGATAGCTGCAGCAGAGATCTCTGAAGAGAGGCTATTCAAGTTGAGAGCACACAAAAAGCCCCATCTAATCAACCTACAATATACACACATCATCTACATTTGCAGTTGCATCTCCCCACACAATCACAGCTTTTTTGGCAAAAAGATGTATTTGGGTTCAATTTTGGATTAAACAAATTGCAAAAAGGAATGCTTTGCTCAATCTGATCCAAACAAGAAGAGCTGTACTGTCTGACTGAGGGCTGTATACCAAATGCATGCTGCAACAGAGAAGGATAAACATTAATTTTCATTTGGCTTTTTATGCCAAAACTGTTTGACAGGTGTTGAAGTATTAAAGAAAAAGGTTTCTGTGAGATACCCGACACTTGAAATTAAGTTTACCAGGTCAAGATAATTCTGAGGTTAAATGCTATTAATGCTATTTGCTCTATCTGTCCAGTTTGCTGGTTGGCATTCCTGCTTTACTGGACAAGAATATGGCAAATAAAATTTACAATAAAGTTTTTAAGGCTTAAAAGCACCTCTGTAGTGGGGAAAAAAAATTGACAACTTCTTACAGCTAATGCTTAATCAATTTATTGGCTTTTCTCTTTCAGGAACCATCAAACATAGTGTAACCAGCTGGCAGTGTTCCTAATTACATTGTTGTTTTGTTAAATAATTGTTAAAATGGAGCTTGACAGTAAATTCCACTTCTTGAATAATTGGGCAAATTAGTTCTTGGTTGCTTGGATATGTTACTGTACCTAGAGGTGGCATGAAGGCGTTATCGGTTGTTTTCATCTGCGTGGAGGGGGAGAGCTTGCTTTAAAAGGATGTGTTTTGCAGCATTCTACCTTCCCCCTAGCCCAAGAAGGTGGCCATTTCATCTTCTCATGTGCTCCTGTGCTCTCTGGTTATTGCTCTTCTTATTGGGTTTACTCTCTCTGGGACAGGTTGTAGCCAGTGCAGAATAGGACTGTTTTTACCCATCGTGGCTGTGCAACTGCTCAAACGCTCCCTGTGTGCAGCACCTGGACACTTCTGCAACAGTGGGAACAGCCTAAAATTCCAATTTCATGCGGAGCCTTTCACTCCTTCAAAGGAATTTCTGTAATTTTTTTTAAATTGTTGTCTGCATAAAATATTCTAAGCTGTTCACAGTCACTTGCATCCCTTCAATCCAGGACAGGCTCATAAGTGATGCTGATGTTTCATGGTACTGAGAAGAAATAAAACTTCAAAGCACATATTTCTCTGCTGTCTTCCCCAGTGTGAGATTCATCTTGATGGCTGCAGAGAAAGAAAAATTGTTAGGGAAAAGGAGAGTCCTACATAATTTTTTGCAGTCCTGTGCACTTTTTATTTCTTAAGACCAGATAAGAATAGTCGGCCTGGTTCTTGTGCTCCACTTTCATTCCCTTAAGGAGATTTCACACTGAAGTTTCTCCTTCACAGTAGAGTGCTTCACAGTCTACTTGTTGCTTTGGATTAAAGATACATGGCCTCTTAAATGTTATGTACGGTTCTTGCATGTGCATTTTTTTCTCTGTGCTTTCTGCCCTTGGCAGTCAGTGACACAGTACCAGTGCAGCGTGTGGTTACAGTCACTGCTTTGGCTGTCTGAACAGCAAATGCTCCTCATTTTGAATGCCACCCTTGAAAGGCCACCATTTGTTGTGAGGTGATTTAACACTGTGCTGTCCGTCTGTGTGACCAAGTCCCTCCATGAAGGTGGCACCAAGTTCTCATTTGATGTGTGAGAAATTGCCTGGTTTGCCCTTATCAATTACAGCCTTAGTGGTGTGATTTAGTGAACCATTTTAATAGAAAAACAGTGTCAACAGGTTTTGGGTCTGCTGAGATGCTTGTGTCCCTAGGTCTGTGTGAGTAAGAACGAACCTAGGACAGCACAGATGCAGGCTGTGAAAATATCCTCCAGACCTTTTGGGAAGGTGTGAGAAGTGAAAGTAAGGGTCCTTCTGGAAGCCTAATGATGTTTGTATTGGTTTGGGCTTTGTAAAACCTAAGTCTTGTGAAGTTCATCTTGTAGAGTGCACATTCTGTGCACTTTCATGGACAAGCTGTCCTTCCTCTATATAATACATTGTTTTGTGGACAGCGAAGGAAATAGTATCGTACATTTCCTACATTATTCTATGAAAATTTTGATCCAACTTGCGTTTATGGTATTTTATCAACTTTCCTAGAAGTGTTAATGTGAAATAAAATGCAAATCATCTGGATTGCTAACAAAGAGGAAAATGAGGAAAAAAAAATAAAGTTCATTGGCATGGAACTTTAGTATTTTGGTAATTTTGAATTGTTTGTGATTGTAATACATTCTTGGAACAACAAGCACTTCTAATGATCTGAAGTGTTTTTGAAAAGGAAGGGAATCTGTGACACCAGTTACTATATGTAATTTAGCGACAAGAATAGAAAGTTGGCAAATTATCAGCTTAACTGGCTTAAAATAAAACCCTACATTATAGCATGACGTGCTTGTATTCATTACGGCTTCTAATCTATACTTTCTACCCTCTTCTGAGTTTAAATTGCCTTAAAATTTGAGATGTTGAGAATGTCCTGAACTCTGCAGGAAATTGGCATGTTAGTATTTTTGTTGCTGTGAGGAAGGAGGGGTGGGTTCTTTTGTCTTTTTTTCTTTTCTTTTCTTTTTTTAAAAGAGAAAGGTTAAAAAACACTACTGAGAAACCCTGTTTTCCTCTCCCATCCCAGGAACTGCCCCCAAAACACCAGAAAATGGTTTTTAACATTGGCTGGCCAGTAGTTAGCAAGTTTTGAGCACTTCTGTTGCAGGCATTCGGTGTCTCCAGGCAGAAGCCAAAGGGACAGACCGGGCCCATCCCCTGGGAGCAGTGGGTGGCTGAGAGGCACCGAGGAGGGCTGAGGTTCCAAGGGACTGCTGCATCTGGGGGATGTAACAGGCAATCCAGAATTTGTGGATAATTAGGAGCGCTGTGACTGTGAGGTTAACAGATTGAAATAGAAGACAGGTCCCATCTTTTGGGGAAGAAAGAGCAGTTTGGCAGCTGTCACTGCACATTAGATGATTCAGCGTGTGTGTGTGGAATGTGAAACAGGCAGACTTTCAGGGGGAACTAATTTACTTACTCATGGAAGATTATATTATTTCCAAACCAGACAGAGCAGAGATAAGAAAATGGGCCACTGTGGAAAAAGAAAACAAAGTCCTGTGACTGTGCCTAATCTCCTACTTGCAGCTAAACTGCACTCAAATGTCTGAGATTAAATCTCAGTGTCTTTCCTGCCACTAACATTAGTGCTTGAACATGGCTGATAATTTGGCCTGTGTACATTTACACCCTTTTAAATCAAAACTATGTAATTCATTTATAAATACTAAATAACCCCTTCTTTTCTAATGTCTATTTTAGTTATTAAATTATTTCATTTAATGAAATTGCTCTGGTTTAGCAAAGATATTTGCAATAGGTTTGTTCATATGAATGCATAGTTGCCTACCTTTTTGACTACTTGGTGCTGCTTTTGATGACTATTTTCTGCTTTTCAAGAGAAAAAGACAAAAGTAGTTGCAGAGCTGTGGTGGGAATCGTGAAATCAGAACCATGTAATGCCTTTAGTCTGCTGTCAATTAGTCACTGATACAAACCCGTGATGAATCCCATGGCACCATTTCCCTGTTGAGTCTAATAAAATTCATTTTCAGTTTGCAAGTCTGTAGATGCCTTTGCTGGTCTAAGGGAATAACAAAAGATGTCAAACTACAAGTCAAAGTAAAACAGTGCGAAAGTGGGAAAAGGAAAAGAAGCAACCTGTACACGAAACCAAAAAGCCTTGAGAAAGGTGTTTTTATGGTTGAAAGTAACTGACTTAAGAGGCAGGAGTTATTTAATGAGCCTGAAGTTTGGCACAAGCTCGTTGTGGTAGACTGTGTTTGCAGTTCGTATATCACACTAAGATGTGTTGCCTCTTGTTGAGGAGAGAGAGGAAACAGCTTGGCAAGGCTGGGAAGCACTGCTGAGAGTTCAACACTAGAAATACCTTATAACATAAGGTGAATCTTCCAGCGAGGCAAGCCTGGGTGTTGTGAAGAAGCTCTTGGGAGATCACAGGGGAAGTGGAGAATGCTCTGAGCCATGTCCCTAAGGCGGCTCTCCTGTAAAACACACAATGGGGAGCCTCGAGTGTTCCATGGAGATGAGAACTCTTGGCCTGAGGCCTTGGCTGCTTCCTGGCTTCCTGCCACAGATGCAGGAGTTCTGAGTGAGGAGGGAAACAAACCGGGGTGAATAAGAACACTCAGCTCCGGCAACATTAAAAGTCAAGGCTATTTTGTTTCCTCCAAGACGATCTATGTGACTCCTCATTCATGAGTTAGTAATCAACACAAATATTTTGAAAAATGGGAATATCTGTTGGGAGTCCTTTCCTTTTACTTGTGACCACATAAAAGATGTTCTGGGATGTCCTTGTTTACTGCACCACCCCAATTGTTTTAGGCTAAAGGAACACATATGTTCTGCAGATTCCATTCCTGATCGCATTCTTTTTTAGGGAGGTAGATATTTTAGATATTGCCCTATACACAGAAGTCTTATTGCAAATTAAAAAGAAGAAAAACTTGGATTCCTCTAAAGAATTTAAATTTGGAGTCAGTTTTAGTGGTTTGGGTTAAGTATGGAAGATAGGTACAGGGTGAAAGGTAGGCATTTTTTATTTGTGACAGCAAAAATTGGATATGTGATTACATCTTGATTTACATGACATAAAATTTAGAGGTATAGAGCTATCTATTTTTTTCTTTCCTGAAAAAAGAGTCCAATAGCCATCAAGAGTCAAATTTACATGGCCGTACCTTTGACTCTGTGGCAGGAGCTGGTTGACAGACAATATCATAACCTCAGCTATTCTGTCATTTGAGAAAATGCTAAGGGGATATTGAAAGTCAGGAATAGGATATGGCCAGAAATCACTTCAGAAATGAAGCACTGACACTGTATTGAAGAAAATATGTTGAATGCTGGCATGCTGTATTCTCCCTCATTTGGCCAGAAATCCTCAGTGTTTATTGAGGGTGAAATTCATCTGTGTGCTGTGAACTATGTGCTCCAAAGAAAGCTTCAGACAGTTTTTAATGTTGGATATTTCATATGCTGGCTTTCCTGCATAAGGATGAGTTTCTCCTTGAAATGAAATGAAGACTGAGAGCAGATAAGGAAAATAATGATGGGATGAAATAAAACTGGTCTATCAGAAGAAATGGCACAGAAATCCAATTTGGGACAGTAAAATGGGCATAGATATTATTTTCCATTGTATGCTATTTCACAAAAAGTATGGTTACAACAGGAAATCAATGGAAAATAAAAATTACATATAAGACAAACTGCTGAAAACCAAGAGGCTCTACTTTCTGCTTCAAATTGAAAGGTAAATGCAGCAGAGGGATAACATATGAGTTTCATATCTTTAGATAGCTGTAGGTTTGCTGATGCACTATCTTCAGCTTAGTTCTCATGGTTGTTTTGGCAGCGTGTGCCTGTCCTCATTCTCTGTGAATGCAGACTAATGTTCTTCATAAATATTTTTAAATTCTATTTCTATCCGTAATTTCTTATTCTCTGAAGTCATTTATATTTCATGGCATCAGACCTTTTCCATATCTGGATCAATCTGGTTCTTACACCACACCTGTACTTCACTGTGTCACCAGTGTTGTCCTCTTTGTGTCGCCCCACAGATCATGGGACTGCCCTTAAAGCAACTTGTGGCCCTGTGTGTGTTAAACTCCTCAGCTACAAATCAACAATCACCGTGAAATAGCTGTAGAAATAGAAATCTTCTTAGAGTATGAGATGTTAAGTTCTCTTTTTCTCTTATTTTAAACAGAAATGGCAACAATATTTTAAATTTTTAAAGGTAAGTATAGTGGGGTTTTTGCAAATTAGAAACTAGGTTTGGGTCATTATTGGTACTTCCTATGAAGGGACAATAAGATTCAAATGTCAGTGGAGCCTTGCTGCTAAACCCCAAAAATTCATTGCAGATAAATGATATTATGTAGTATCTTTTTGCACAAAAGCACAAAAAACCCCCAAGCAAACAAAGCAGCAACTTTCAGGGAATTTAACCACATAAAGGAAAAACTAAAGTTTGATTAATACTTTCCTTTTGGTTCCAAGTACTCTTATGAAGAATCTCCATAGCTTTCCTTGCGTTCTCCTTTTCTATTTATTTGTATTTCTCTTGCATTTACAGTTAAAAAAAAACCAACATTTTTTTCCACCTGCTTTCTTTTTTCCCCAGTTGGCTGCTTGAATCCCCAGTGGCCCATTGCCTGTGGTACAATAGCTCTCTCTCGAGCTGCTGGCTCTGTTTGAGGAACTTTTGTTATTACCTTTTGAAATATTGAATAATAGGGGAAATCAGTTAAGTGTCTCAGTCTGAGTTACTGTGACTCCAGACAAGATCATTCAGCCATCTGGAGATGAGGAACTACTGGAATTTGAATCAGTTCATGAATTGTTTCTCTCTTCCAGCTTTTCTATTTAAGTCAAAGGAAATTTTGATTTTAAACAAAACACAATAAAGGAACAAACTTTATCCTGTTTTTTTCAGCCAATTGCCTTTACTAAGCAAGAACTGAATTTTTAAGGTTTTGATTATAGTGATCAAGCTGTGCTTTTGAGATGATAATTATTCAGTAAAAACCTTTTTGAGCTTTCAAGGTGCATGAAATTCTCCAAGCTGTAAACAACAAAATTTATGTAGAATGTACGAAATGGAGATTTGTCATGGACAGTGACACATACAATTATTTTCTTGGTTTATTTTGTCTCAAGAGTGTTTGGACTTGTTCAGAGAACATGTAAGAGTGTTCACTTCCCAGAAATATGACTGACTAATGGAAAGAAATTAAAAAGGCACTCTTATCAAATTGGTTTCTGGCCTAGAATTTTTCACTTGGCTATAAAACTCTGCCTGTTTATATTCAGTGGGATTTCTTTGGTTGATTCTGTCACATTGTCTGCTTTGCTATGGTGTTTCCACAAGCCTTGAGTCTCTCTTGGGATGGAAACCTGCCCATTCTTCACTCTGAGTACCCTGTTATCAGCTGTGCTTGCTCAAGAAGCTGGACTTGAGTTTGGATGGTGTTGGGTTGGATTTTTGCACATATGTGGCATAAATAGGTGACCAGTAACAAATATAAGCTGAAGAATCTAATGAATTGGGACCCAGAAATGCTTCCCAATTCCTATTTCCTGGTCTGTGCCTTGGCAATGTCTCAGCTCTAAGTTCAGACCCGGGGTATGGATCGTTGTGCTGTTTTCATGTGGAGGAAATACAAGTAGATGGATAAGAGGAAAAGTAGGTGTGACCTGGGTACCAAGAAGTAACTGTTCTGTGGCTCAGCTGGAGAGCAGAGCTGTGCCAAAAGGCCTCCTTGAAATGCTTTTATTCTTGTAGAGAAAAGTTGTGCCAAAGGCAAGTCCATTTTCCATAGCTGAGTGGGTTGCTGTGAGCTTTGGTGCAGCTTTGCCAGGCTGGTTCTCCAGTGATGCTGTGTCCCTGCAGACCCAGAGAGAACGGAATGATCGTGCTCTGCTCCACTGGGTGTCATTGCTGTGTGGCACCTGCTGCTGCAGGACCTGCTTGCACTGCCTCTGCAAGGCTGTTCCTTGCTGTAGTTTTGTGAGGATTTCTTTAGCAGTGTGTGTCACCAGGATGTCTCAGTATTACACCTGCACTTGAAGTGTTCCACAGCTGCTCTGATCAGAAGAGGTTCAGCAGCAACTGACTGCATTTGAAGCAAAGATTTTTTTTTTTTCTCCTCTGAGTGCTTAGTGATATGATGTTCTTTTATCTGTCTTCCAAAACAGTATTGGCCTTCTGCTGCTGACTTTGAGGATGGGCTGGACACAGGTACCACTATCAGCTGCCTTCTTTCCGCTGTAGTTTCTCCCTCCTCTCCCATTCAGTAGCTGTGATTCATGTTACTTTAGCTGTATTGGACAGGATTTTTCTTATGTTGCTTATTTTTGTTTATTCCATATTTGCGGGGCTATTAGCCCTTCATAGTACTGGATGACTCCAGTGGGTTTTTTCCCCTCTGTTCCTACCCTCTCCAGGGAATTAATGCATGAAATGTAAGCAGTAATTAAGAGTCCTTGAGTTAGGATAGTTGTCTAGGGCTATAACTCAAACCATGCTGAGTCTGGAGGAGTACAGAGCCATATTGAGCTGCTTTGGTATTCCACTGTCAGAAAGGACTTTTTCAAACACAAAATGTTTCCTACACCTTGCAAGCAGCAGGTTTGATCTGAACTTGCAGCCTGTGACTGCAGAAAACCCTGTCTCCAGTTCCAGCTATTGTGTGAGGGAGCAAGTCTATGAACACTGAGCCTAGCCTAGAAATACCTAGGGATTTGCCTAGTGGGATTTTCTTTCCTGTGGATGTTGATCTATTTTTACTGAATTTTCTGAAAGAAATAATCTGCTTTCACATTGTATGTAATAGTATATTTTTCTTTTTTATTGTGAGGAGAAAAAGGAGAACTGATGTTAAGTATCTGATCCTGTTCTGCTGCTTGTTCAATTTTCTAAAGTACTTCTAATTCTATCTACCTTAAAGTTAACAGTGGTATTATTTCTTTAGGGTGGATTCTACTTTGCTCACAGCAGCAGGGATTCTAGTGAGCAGTTACTCAAGGCAGCAGTTAATTATGGATACTTATTGGCCTGAGTAATGGAAATCCTGATAATTCATGTCTCTTGTGTTTGCAGTTTTACGGAGTATTACTAAGCAGAATACCTTGGTCAGGAGATTTTTTTTTTCCTGGTACACATGGGAGATGTCATTATAATTGAATCCAGGTTTGTACCCCACCGGAAGAGGAAAAATATGTTTCATCCCTAGTGTGTCTGTGTCTACAGCAGCACCTGCAGCTTTAAGTAGAAAATGTGTATTTAAGTGGGGAATGAGAGACAATGTAATGGAAGTCTTTAGATTTCTCGTCCTTATGGATGTGGCAGGTTTGGAGAAGCTCTTGCTCATGGCACTGAAGCACTGTGATCTCCACGCTTGTGAAGAGGTGCTTGGGGATGGGAATTGAAGAGTTTTCTTTTTCCTTATCCTTCCTAAGACTATCCAATGACTGGTGAGAGACAAGGATTTTTCCTGAGCTCTGTTGAGAGCCCTTGATAGAAGCATAGAAGCCAAGCTGAGAGTTGAGTACTCCTGTCAGTCACCCTTGCTATGACAAACTTTCATGTGCAGGTTGTTTCTCCCAGCTATTTGCTCTGCACAGGCTAAATTACTCTTTATGCCAAGAAAGATGTGCTAAAATACCATAAACCCTTCTGAAAATTGTGGGTGCTCCTGCAAGACCACAGCAACGGTGCAAGATCACTATAAATCTGTTCCCACTTGCACTCTCAATACGAGCTTAATTAGAACTTTTCCTACTTTAATGATCCTGTCAAACAGGTTTGGTTTTTGTTGGCCTTGTGGGTAACCAAAGGTGATATTAATGTGACTATTAACAGTACCAGAGATGCCTCTGGTGTCTCCCAGCAGGTATTTTCATGTCAGTATCCCTTACTTTGAAGAGATTACAATTTGCTGAGGTCTCCTCCCATGGATTTTGCTAAAAGTACCATGTCTCATTTCCCTGCCTAGTGTTTTTTGTCTATGCCTTACTTTCTTATGCTCACAACATCTCTCCCGTTTGCTTCACTTTGTAAAGTATCCTCTTCCTCACCCTATTGATGTTCTGGAGGGTACCACTGAAAACTTGAACCTTCAACCAGTCTGGAAAGTGACACCAGTCAGAGTGGGAGAGAGGGAAGCCCTGCCTTGTCCCTGTCACCCTCAGCAGCTGCCAGCAGCAGATGCTTTAGGGGAAGAGTGTGGGAATAAATCAAACCTGCAGCTCTGATTGTACTCTTCCAGCGTCTGGCAATCTGCAGTTTAGGGACTTTCAGAGCTGGGGATTATATTCTATCTTTGCATTTAATAGCCCTTGATGGCCTTTTCTGCCGTGGTAGGGCTTCCTACTACCGTTTTGGAGGAAGCCAGAGTGGTGATATGAATGCTGTGAACAGCTGACGTGTCTAAAATGCATTTACTTTTGCAGATGGGGTTCAATCCCAGCACTACATTTCACTGCATTTTTATTGTCAGTTTGTTAGAATAACACTGCAAAATATGTGATTTGGCAGTGTGTGTTCCCCTGTATAATCACCAATACGCAGAAACTGCTTTTGCTTGTTACTTCTGCCACTTTCTTTTTCTTTTCTGCAGAACCCTTGTGGGCTCAGAGCAGTGAAAACTGTTGTGAATTGCAGCAGCTTGCTTCTCTGTCCTCTTGTCCTCTTTAGTTTCAAGACTATCTTTTCAAATGTTGCATTTGTTAATTTTTTTTCCTCTTGCAAGCCTGACCCCTTTCATAAATTAAACAGGAAATACAATGGCTGGAATTGGGTGCATAAGTGTGGGTAAATATGGGCATTTTCTTTGTCCTTGACTTGATATCTAATCAAGATGTGATAGTTTGCTAGAAAATAAGAATGAAAGCATTAAATTATTTAAGAATTAAAAATAAACAAACACTGCTCAGTAGAAAGTGTCTTGCCCATTTTTAATGTGGTGTTTTGTCTTGATGTAGTTGCAAATAGATACATTACTCCTCATGCTTGTTGGGCCAGGGGTTAGTTAGTTAGTTTGTTTATCTATCTATCTATCGATCTATTTATTTATTTATTTACTTATTTATTTATTTATTTTTATAACCCTCCTCCCCCTCCTTTGCCTTGCTGTGCATAAAAGCAGGTTACCTCTCAGCAGGTGACAGGACAGTGTCTCACTGGTGGAAAGGTGAGAGCAACTCCCCCAGCACCACGGCAGGGAACGCTGCCCTCGACTCTGCCAGCTCTTTCCCCCTGGTTTTATGCTCTTTGGCTTGAGAGTGGGGAATGTTTATTCAGCTTAGATCCCAAGACAGGCAGTAGTTCATACATAGCAGACTGCAGCAGTAGACTAGAAAATAATTTGGTTTTAAAGATGTATCTGCCTGTCTCTTGGAGAAGTACAGTATTGCTTTTGATAGTCTCACAATTTTTTTTATTTTCCTGCAGATTTTTACAGCTGTTTAGCTATGAAATCACAGGTTATTTTGATCCTCCTCTGTATCTGTGATAATAGTGCTCCAAGGAACATTCTTAAACATAATAGATGCACATTTCTTCATCAAAGGACAAATATAAGATAGTGGGTGCATGACACTGCAAGGTCTTTCTGAGCTGATACCATTGTGCAAATGCAGTGCCCATTCCAGGAGTGCAGGGTGCTCCCTCTGATTTCTATCAATGCCTCTGCCGGCCACTGATAACTTTGGCAGCATGCAAGACTAAATATAAATACCCTTTGGCATCTTTAGGAAAGGTACTTGCTGAAAATGATTGTATTTGGAGCATTCCAGGGCAAATTGTGCATAATTCAGTTGCTGGGCCTGGGGGCTCTGCCTTGCTGGACTCTGAGCTGCTTGGGAGAAATTGAGAAGCTCAGAGAATGGAGGTGGCTGCTGCTTAGTTGCAGTGGGTTTCCATCTGTTTCCATTTTGTTCCTAATAAACTTAAATGAAGTGCTCAGTACCCACAGGCAGTATCCATGGCATTCCTCAACAGAGCAGCTTGTGAGACTTTGTAATAGAAGTGCAGGGCAAGGGGAAGGACTCTGGTTACTAACAGGGGAGAAATCGCAGCTCTAATAATCATTCATTCAGAAAATCTAAAACTTCTGTGCTGAAGCTGCTAACAGCTTCTTATTAAGCACCAGCACTTGCTGTCTGTTTGCTCCAGACAGAGTTTAGCTGAGTGCTGTCAACTTAAAGCCAGGCTCTCAGATGGCATTTATTGGTTTAAACTGTGGGCAAGTCCCCTTCAGAGACAAAATTTACACTGACACAAAATCAAGATGGTTCCCAGTCAGCCTTGCCATTTGCAGCCTTTCCTTTGTGAGAAAAGGCTGTGACTCCCAAGGAAATGAAAGAAAAAAGTGTTAATTTCAGATTGGCTTCAGTCCTCCAGGCAGTGAGAGGGAAGAGCTACCTGCTATCTGTTATGCTGTATATCACTGAGGAGGGATTTAAAATTAATAGTGGTGAACTCTTGGGCAAATAAATAAACTACCTCCGGAGAGTAATCCTGGACTTCAGTTTGCTAATCTTGCTCTGGATCAGAGGGTTGAATTTCACTGCACTTGATAGGAGACTTGGCATTTCCATGGGCTGGTCTTGACGAATGCAGAGTGCTGACTGCAGATATGCATGAGAGCTTGGAGGGCAGAAGGTCACTGCTTTTGTGAGACACAGCTCAGGTGCTTCATGCTCTACTGGCAGGGTTTGGTCTTGATTCTGGGTGAACATCTGAATGGCTGGGTGTCAGAGAGACACTGTTTTCAAACCAGAAGAGACAGGGATATTATTTTTGTTGGCAGGAGTCAAAACCACTCATGAAAATACTTTCTTCCCTCTTGTTTCTTTAGTTTGGGCCACTTACAGGCTGTGGATGAAATGAAACAGGTGTTCGTGTTTTATCATCACACCCTGTTGGATTTCATATAATTGATATATAATATATAATAATTCATATAATTCATATAACTTGACTTAGCAAACATTATATCAAAAGACAGATCAGTTTTGGATCAGCTAGCTTCATTTCAGTAGTCTAACACAAATAATTAATTTGAAGGAGCATTGAGATGCTTCGATTTAAGGAAAAACAAACCAAAATGTTTTTGTTTTGATGCATTTCTTCTGGAGCTTCCATTGTGCTGAAAGATTAATTGTGCCATCAACTTTTTATTCCGACCTTAAAAGAAAACTCTCTGTACACTACTGAGATTCTGAAGTGCACTTGGGTTCCTCCTACCTAATAAGCTCCAGTTTGAGTTCTGACACGTGGCTTGAGTCTAGAGGCAGAGGACTGATTAAAGCAGCATCGCTGGAGTTATTTCTGTTCCTTATTAAAACCTGCCTGCTACCTCAAAGGCCTCTGTGCATGCCTAAAGGAGATCTGTAGCTGAGAATCCCCAATACTTAAGAATATATATTACAGTGAAACTACTTGCTTCTAGATCTTTAATCACATCAGTACTATAATTTTGCTATTAGAAAAGTTGGGTGGGAAGATGGGTCCATGTAACACGAGGAGTAAATTGGAGTGAAAAGCCAAACAACCTTAATAAAAAAGATTATTTCATGGTTTGATTTTGGGTTTTTTGCAGTGAGGAGTGTGGCAGCTATATGATTATCCTTCCTCAACAGTTATTTGTTCATCCTTAATAGCTGGCAGCATATTCTAAGAAGCTGACATTTGTAACAGCTAAAAGGGATGTGTGGGGACTGTGTGTTTGCACTCAGACTATCCTGGAGTCAAGTGCTTGGCTCGGAGGGGACAAGGACAGTGCAGGGGCTGCTGGCTGAAGCCACAGCTGGATCGCTGTTGGGCTGAGTCAGTAGAAGAATTTAATAGATCATGGCTGTTTGCTGTTCTACCAAATAGAGCACTTCAAAACTGCTGACTTCACACAGCAGATACATTTGGTGGAACTTATAGGGGGTGTTTTGCTTCTGAACATCCTAAAACTCCTCGGAAATGCTGTTGGCCACAGCAATGAGTTTTGTATTGACATTAAAAATAGATTTATTGCTCTTAAAGCTTTTCTTCCTTCCAGCTTTTGGGGTCTTTGAGAGCTGAGATCCAATAATTCCTTGTAAATGGCTACCTTGGCTTTTGATCGAACTTCTTAAATATGATTTATTACTAGCAGTAAGTGCAGGCATAGCCCTCCTGTTGTTTCAGAGAGGTGCTGTCTGGGTTATCTGGCTGACAGGAAATTGGAGAACCATAAAGGTATCAAAATCTAGTAGGATTATAGCCAGACTTAAGTGTTGGAAATTCCCCTTTCCTTAATAGGGGATTATTCTATTGGGAGTGGAGATGTAGATCAGAAGCAATAGTACTATAACACCTTTTTTAAGCTGCTATTAATGTAGTAAAGCTGTTGTTAAAGGCAGAAAGCTCTTTCCACATCGAATTGGCTTATGTGTTCAGCCTGGCTGTGGTAACAACTTGAAGCTCCCTGGCAGTTTGCTCAAAAATCCTTTGCTTTACTCCATGAGTGTGTTCTTGTACTTTGTGCATGCAGCAGGCACCACTTTGTCCTGCATGTTATGATCTAAGTGTATGCTGGTGGTCTTGTCCAGATTTGGGGAGTTTTGGTGTTCTGAGTTTCAGTTCAGGGCAGCCTGTTCCAGAGCACAGTAACGAAGTTCTTCCTTCTGTTCAGGTGGAATGGTCTGAAAGTTATTCCTGAAAAATATTTCTCAAGGAATAGTTTATCTGCGAGGCTCTGTGAAACTTGGGGAATAATTTTGGAAGAAAAAAAAGGGAAGAATCTACTTTGTTTTCATGTCAGTGTTTTCAGCTCAGGACTTTGAGAGCACCATGGCCATGGTTTCAGGACAGGTTGCCTTCCTCCCACAGACATCTCATTACCCTTCTTTGGTTATTCTGTCACCAAAAACTAAGTTTCAAATGCTGACATACAGGCCTATTAACTCATACAGGTAAAACTCAACATTTTCTTGCCTCCTGTTTGCCACACTTCATTTTTTTTTTCTTTTTCCCATAAATTTGGTGAATTTTTGGTTTTTTCTTTCAGTTTCCAGCCATCAGTGTAATTTGCTGCAACCCAATCCCTGTTTCTCTTGACTGTGCTGTCTCAATCAAAGCTTCTTTTAAGTATCTGAAGGTTTGAATTTTGTTCTATTTTCGTCTTTTTAAGTTATAAAATCATTTGAAAAGATAAGAGGAAAGAAACATCGCTGTTGTGTGTATGGTATTTTGTTATAAAGCAGGGAAAATGTGGAAATGAAGCCCTGGATAGTTCCAAGGCAAGTTTAAAGGGAATGTGCCCTTTTATTTTTAAATTCATTTTGTTTTCACAGAAAAACTAGGTCTAGTCTGTGTAGACAATTATAGTAGATGTGTTTCCAGAAGCAGAGAAATCTTTTCTGTGCCTCTAGCCTTTTCCATTTTTCATTACAATCACTGCATTTTTTTCTTAAAATGCAAGCAAGTCAAGGGAGGCAAAGCTGGCAAGATAAAATGATTATGGGATAATTTGTGTTTTCCAGACCAAACAAAATCAATCATTATTGTTTAGGGACGAGAAGCATTAAATAGCTGAGAGATGTTTCCGGACTTTTACAAACTGTTTTTATCAGGACAGATAAGAGAGAAGACTGTTGAACACCCTGAGGTGGTGCTTGTGGTTTTCAAATTTACACACTAATTTGAACAATATTTATAGAGGGAGTCATCTGTGTTGGGTTTGTGGTTAAAAAATAAAACTCAAACCTGAAAATATTGAAATTCACTCTAGTTTTACTTCGTAATCTTGTCAGACAAGAAATCTTTATGCTTGCATATATGAAATAGAAAGAATGTTTAATGGAAATATATATGTAGTAGAAAAGAAGTCCCCACTCTGTTTCCTTTACATGAAGGAGGGACTGAATTGAAATGGAGATCAACTAATTTCACTGATTTACCAAGACATGTGTGGTGAGGTTGGGAGAAAGAAGGCGGATAAATTGGGAATCTCTCGTGTGTGTCCTTAGGAACAAGGGTTTAGTACGACAACTAATACTGAGACAGTTGATTCTACAAAAAACAAACAAAAAACAAAAACAAAACAAACAAACAACAAAAAAAGTAGTGCTTTTATTTTGAAAAGGGAGGGTGGAAGAGAGTGGGCTGCCTGTATTACTGAGGGCTGAGGTGTGATGAGGCACAGGTGGAGATTTCTAAGCTGACTAGTGAAACTGGCCAGCAAGTGCTTTTAGGATTAGTATTTTTTTAAGCACAAAATCCCTTTGGTTCTATTAATCTCAGTGGAGACTGATTCCAAGATTCACAGCTGTGTGGAAACACTGCATTTTGCCAATCCAAAACGGGGAAAAAAGAAAATAATTCCTGAGCCTGGAGTTTTCTGCCTTTTTCTGCCTTGGTGCATGGGGTTGATTTCTCCTCTTTCTGTTTCAATTATGGTTGTTATTTTTTCTTGCCGTACTAGCCTTGCTGACTATGCAATCCTCTTCTTTCCAAAAGCAGCTCCTGTGATCATTTTTAACCAAGATATTTTTCAGATTAAAATCTATATATATCAATGTGTATAAAGACAATTAAAGTGGACTTCTTTTTTTGGCCCAAAGAACAAGTCCAGACAATGGTAATAAAAATTATTTAAAAGAAGAAAGGAAACCCATACTTGAGCAAGTGTATTGGTATAATCAGATGTTAACTTCTTTCTAGTTAAAAATGCTAATAATGAATTCACTCAAAAGCAAATTTACCTATGACCAGATTGAAAGCTGAATTTCCAAAATAATCAGTCCTTCATGAACAGAATTCATTTTAATTTATATCTTATGCAAAGTCAACAGGACATTTGTCTACAAAACAAGTGTAGGTTCTTTAAGGTGGGGCACAACAGTACAAGAGTTTGTATTTCAAGAAGTGGAAAACCCCCTTTCAGACCTTGTTTCATTAGATCAGAACCTAAGGGTGCAGAAGACCATGATTCAGAGTGGATTGTCAGTACAGTGCTCACCAGCTGCTTCCTTGCCTACCAGGGACCTCAAAGAGCCTCCATGGCTCATCTGCTTTTCCTCAACCCTTGACTACTGTTTCCCTCTTCAGCTGTTTTTCTGTTATATCTTTGAAAATCTGGTATTATTTGTTATGGTAATAACTGTTAAAACCAGTATTTTAGTCTTCTGTTCCTCATCCTGTAACAGGTCTATGAAAAAAATCCCCAAATATAGTAGCAAAGGATTATATTCATCTCTTTTGGTCATCTCCTCTTGTGCATTGCTGCTTTCCATCCTGTGAAAATTTTGCAGGCTGTCCATCCTACCTTCTCCTGCCACAGCCAAAACACAGGACTTGGAGAACAGCAAGGGCATCAAAAGTTGCGTTGTTCTTGGAGACTGGCAGGATGACACCAGGGTTTGCTTTCGTGGTTTAGCCTGAGTGTAGCCTTGAAAGATAAATTGATGCCTTTGCCTGTTGTCACCCTGGGGATGTGCACAATTTGAGGGCAAGTTATAGAAGAGCAACCAGAAAGATTAAGTGACTGGAGGGATCTGATTTATCAGGTAAAATTAAGAGTGAAATATATTTAGACTGGATATGCAAATAGAGCAAGGGACATGATAACTATCTTGAAATTCTTGCTCAGTAAAGACTAATGATGGTAAAAAATGGTTATGGAGAGAAACAGAGGGATATAACAGAGAAAAATGGGTTGAAATTAAGAAAAATAAAATGTGGGCTCAATTCCATGATAAAGCTTCGTGACACTAAATTGACAATGCAGGAGAGGAAGAAGTGGTGAAAGACTTAAGACAGTTTAAATTACACATGAAATAGCAGTAGAAAGAGTACTCTAGAGGGCAATCCTTCACTGGCATGGGGATAGAGCGGATATTCTCTTCCATCCCTAATTTCTGCTACTCAATAGTGCTGTGATTAGGTGATATTTTTTTTCCTTGTGCAGACCCAAGATGTTACTTAATATTTTAAGGGCACTTTTAAAATAATCTGTAGCAGCATTGAGAGTTAGCTTTATCAAATAAATTGAAATACAGAATTATGAACCCTAGGTCCATCCCAGGGAACACTGAAAGATTTGAAATATAAAATAGTAAGAAATTTTTTATGACAAAATACTTCATGTGGCTTTCTCTCAGGCATTCTGAAGACTTGTGTCAGCTTTAAAGAAATGGGATAAGCTCTGCTGACATCTCTTCCTTTGTGAGCTCTGGGAAAGTTAACTGACTGCCCTTCGTTCCTTCACCAGAGGAGCAAAATGTCAAAAATATGTTAAATGGAAACTTGAGCCTATACAGTTGCTCTCTCTTGTGCACCATTCAAAAGAAGCAGAGAAGAAAGTTGAACAGATTTTAGAAATGGTCCTTTCTGACCTTTACAAAAGTACTGAATTTAATCCCTTTAGCCCAAAAGATCCTGCTGGTGAAAAGGATTAGTAAGAGAGAGGAATAAAAATTTCTGTGTGTCAGAATTGGTCAAGTTTTTGTGACCCAGCACTTGCAGTGCATTTGTTCAGTCTCTTTTCTTCAGAGGGTTTCATTTTGTGATATGTTTTAGCCTGATACCTGAAAATTGCAGGTCACTGTTTTGTGTAAGAAGCAAAACCTTTTAAAGGGCTGGAGACAAAGAAAAAAAGCCAACAAACTCAAGCCATAAAACCACAACAAACTTCCCTACACAGTCTGTCTCCATACTGGTCTGCCTGAATTTGACCTGTGTGATTATCTAGGCATGTATTAACAACCCTTTTCTCTGTTCTTCCTTGAGTGATTAAAGGCAAAAAGGCTAAGGAACTACAGGGAGTACTTGTCCATAGGAACCCAGTGAAAATGAAAATGGTTTTACAAAGGAGCAGATGTCAAGTGAAATCAAAGTGTTTCCACCTACAGCTGT
>WEIT01020029.1:1871-21484 GCA_013389985.1 Dryoscopus gambensis | reverse complement strand
AACTTTTTAATGACTTAATTCTTGTTAGATTTGTATAAACGTTTGCCAAATACAGAAATTCTTTTAAGGGGACACAAACAAGTTCATAGGAGAGAAGTTCATAAACGGTTGTTAAATACATGGATGAAACAACTGGCTCAGCTGGGCCCTGGTCTGTGAATTGTTTAAGAGTTGGAAAATGGCCAGGGAAATCATAATATGTTTACTTTTAAAAAGTTTTTTCACAAGTATCTAGTCTTGGCTGCTTTAAGATACCATATTAAGTTTGGTAGACCTTTTAAGGATCATATAGTTTTTCTTAAGAACAGTTTTTGAAGAAAAAATTGAGTCTCAAGTTTGACACATCTGACACATTTTGATGATGAACACTTTATATATAGGCCCTTTAATATCATGTAGGGAGCTTAAATTTTTAACAGCCTTTTCAGTCAGATGTTCATTAGTTTTGGGAATCTAATTTAGCTTTTAGTAACAACCATCTAGTATTTTGCATTGGCCTACAGATTATAATAGTTGTAATTATAAAATTCATCTGTCTAATGGTAGAAGTGCTGAGTGCAGTGTTTTGTTTTAGCTTGATGACATCACACTCTGATAAGAGAGAATTTAACTCCACTGTGAGTAAATTACATCATGTCAAATGAAGATATTGGCTATTTTACTGTTTTCACAGTCTGCTTCTGATGCCTAACTTGGGTGAAGTATTGCTACCAATGTGCCAGATATAATTGGAAGTAGTTTTTAAGTAGTATCAGTAGTATTTTATTAAAAGAGAACACTCTGACTAGACTTTATCTAGCTTTTATGGAAGCAGAAGAGTAACTGATACTTTTTTAGCCAGATTTTTGTTTATCTTTTATAGCCTTTGAGAAATGTATGAATTCTGAAGGCATTTTTCTTTTACTATTCCAGTCTTTATTGACTAATTTACTTTTTAACATATGAGTATATGTATTTTATTCTTGTGTATGCATACATATATAGTATATATGAGAAACTGGACTTCTTTTGTAACAAGATTCCTTTAAAAGAATATGTAGGATGATTAACTGGAAGTACACAAAAAGAAGTCACTGAAAAATGGTGATCCAATGGATTTCAAAAGAAATAATTTATAATGCATTTTGACTTTCAGTGCAAAAATAGTTTAAGGTATCCTTTTAGTATGTATATTATACAGCTTTTTAGGATGGAAATTCCTGTTGCTTAAATGATACTACATATACCTATTTTATCTTTTTTGTTTGTCGTAAAAGACAATGAGATACACTCATTCAGTGTATTTCTTTTCTACAGGTACAAATTCCCGGACTCGAGAGTTTACAAGTATTTGTACCAGGTAGTATTGCGGGGGAAAAGTCCGTGATTTTGCAGCTCCTCAATGCGGCTGCTGGGAAGGATTGTTCCAAGGATTCAGATGAGCTTACGTATGAGGCCTACTTGCTAATGAGCAAACACAGTGACAAGGACCATGACTTAGACGACAGCTGGAGTGCATGGGAGGGGCAGCCGGTCAAAGTAGTGCCACAAGTAGAAACTGTTGATACGCTGCGTACCATGCAGGTGGGTTTGGTCTTCTTCCCCCACTGTTTGTCATCTCCACACTTCTATGAATGCTTATTTTATCAGATTAACTGGAGTGATTGAAGTGAAGCATATGTCCTTTTATAGGTAATAAAAAGTTAAATTCAGGAATAGGTTTGATTCTTAGTTGTGCTAAATGCAAATATTAAATGGATTGTAGCATTTCCTGGCAGGATCAGTCTCTACAAATGTGCATTTTTCAGGGTTGTACTTGTATAATAGAGATTCTTTTAATATCTAGTTGGGTGTTCAGAAATGCAGATAAGACTTGAAAACTGTGCATTTTATTAAGAAGTCATCAGTCTTCAAGAACATATGATGGTTGTGTGTCTTCCACACACCGAGGCATGAAATCAGTTACTGTTGATCTTGGATGAACTGTGACTTTAATGTTAAATTCCTCTGGAAGTTACTGGACGTTCAACAGTTCTGCAGGAAGAAATGTTTCCAGTCATACTTTCCTTCTTCTGATGCTGACGGGGGTTCCCTGCTAGGAGTTCTGCTGCACTCTGACAGCTGAGCCAGCTCCCTGCCCCTTGTGTTCTCATATCCTTACGTTAAGCTACATGAATTCTCCTTTTGGTATGACATGCAGTTCCTTGGATCCCTACCATAAATGGGCTGTACTGCCCACGAAGAGAGTGACTTTCCACGTCGCTGTGCCTGACCTTTAGCATTCAGAGGGTTCCGGCAATTACAGGCAGTTGAAAAAGTCACTCCACTACATACTGCTGCTTTTAATGTGCAAACATGTTGTTTCTTGTTTGCCTGTTGTTGCGATTGAACAATAAAAAATCAGCCTTTGACTGAGTGCTTACAAGTTCTTCGGACTCCTATCAAAGTTCGTATTTCATTCAGAAAATGAAAACAGCAATAGATGAAATTTATGCAAATAGTTTCTTACATATGCAAGTGTACATAAGACACTATGTGTGTGTATGTTTATAATGCTTACTAGGTTTTTTTAAATCCAAGATTGAAAGGTTAGGAAATAAAAAGTCCTTCAGAAAGATTGTGTCTTGAAAAATGCATTTTGATTGCAAACTAGAGAAAATGTAAGGTGTTATTTAAAAAATACTAATCAAATGAAAGAATCTCATCAACACTTAAAGAATTTTAAGCATGAAATTATTTTTTCAGGAGGAAGTGTTGAAAATCAGAATGAAGTAGGTCTTGTTTTGTGAGTGACTTGTTGCAGATGCATTGTCTGTAGTTTGAAATCAGCAGAGCTTAATATGGCAGCACCATCTGTGATGTATGCTTTTACAGACTTGTGCAATATCTGAGCTCTGGTTTCCAAAACATATTACATATTGATAATTTTCAAATTTTGAACAAATACTATGTGTTAAATCTGTGTCCTTCTGTATTAAGTAGCAGGATTTTGCCCTGAAGTATGTTGAATTTTTTGGATTAAACCTCTTTGCTTATGTGATGGCTGTTATTTCTGTCTGCCTTGAGAAAATACAATTATTTTTACTTAGCTGTTGCTTTTTGTGTGTATAGCTAATCTGAAGGTAATTTAATCTTCAGCAGTGTTTCCCATATTTTCCAGAAGTGAATAGGACTACATTCCTCATGAAAACTTGCTGTGGCATTTACCGTAATGGAACTCTGCTCACTAGATAAGAGTTTGAGTTTACTTGCCAGCATCAAGCTTTTCTGTGTGAATTTACATTTTCATGAATAGTCACAAGAGGGGTCTTTCATATATTAGAATTTTAAAAAAAAGTGGTTGGAATCTGGTGATATTGGGTATGTTTTTACAGAGAGGATTTTGTTTACAAGAACTAGTGGTGTCTTGTATTCTAGGTTGATAACCTCCTCCTTGTAGTCATTCAGTCTGCCCACCTGGTGAGTCAGAGAAAAGCTTTCCAGCAGTCTATTGAGGGGCTCATATCTCTGCACCAGGAACAGACATCCAGTCAACCAATCATCGCCAAAGCTCTGCAGCAGCTAAAGGTAAGCAGGTTTTGAGATTATTTGTCTAAACTGATGGTGCTTTGCTCACTGATGAGTAAAAAAGTGGAAGAAGGTTTGATTGCAAAGCTAATGGCATATTCTGCAGTTGTAAATTGTGTGGTAGTCCTCTATATGCTTTACTTTCAGTACAGTGTTCACTGTTTTTGCAAATGACTGTGTTTTTGAGCTATATTGGTGTAATCATTTTTGCATTGGGTAATTGGGAAACAAGTCCATAATGCCGATGAAATACCATAGCAACAGAGTGAATACCTCTTTTGGTGACAGCAATATTGAATTGAAAGAAAGTGTATGATTTTCCAAAAACAATTTCTATCAAAATCAGTGATCTGCAACAAACAACTTTTCTTCCCATATTTGAAGATGCAAAAGTGGGCAGTCTCTCTGTTTATTTTCTATTGGATTTGGTGTGGGTTTTTTATCTTTCTTTGCTTGTTTTGTGTATGTAATGTGGGGGTTTTTTGTTTGTTTGCTTTTGGTTTTGTTGGATGAGTGTTTTCATCGATAGATTTGTTTTGTTTGTTTGTTTGTTGGGCTTTTTTTAAGTGGCAGTATCAAGTCCCTGCATTCAGTGGAGGCTGTGTCCATATACCAAGCTGAAAATAGAACCAAAGGCTTGGTCACGCTGTAGATAGTAGAACTCATTTTCTCCTTTCTTGTCTGTCTGGTTTTAGTTGGATGTTTTTGTTTGTTTTGTGGTTTTTTTGTTTATTCCCCACTCACCCTTTTGCTGTCTTTGTTTTTAAAGTTAATCACATGCAAGCAAACTGTATTACAATACTTGAGTTAATTACAGGACTTGCTTCATGCAACTGCTGGAAAGTGTTTGTTTTTCCAAGATGGAATGAATTTTTGTGGCATTGTAGTACCTTTTAATTTAAAATAATGTAATTGTTAGATTCATGTTTGCCTTATGTTCTACAGTTGACAAGACTAAGTAATATTTTTATGTTCCTCTCGTCCCTTTTTGTTGTTACTCAGAATGATGCATTACAGCTATGCAATAAGATAAGCAGTGCCATTGATAGAGTTGATCACATGTTCACATCTGAGTTTGATGCTGAAGTTGACGAATCTGAATCTGCCACTTTGCAGCAATACTACCGGGAAGCCATGATTCAGGGTTATAATTTTGGGTTTGAGGTAAGGAAACAAAAACCAATTGAAATTTCTGATTTTATATTGGTGGAAATAAGGTAACTAATAACTGTGGAAATACAAACAATTTATGGAGCCATTGAATTATTTAGGTTGGAAAAAGCCCTTTAGGATAATCGAGTCCAACTGAATTCACCACTACCAGGTCCACCACTAACCCATGTCTACATCGACACATCTTTTAAATAACTCCAGGGGTGGGGACTCAGCCACTTCCTGTGGCCTGTTCTAATGCCTGACTACTCTTTCAGTGAGGAAATCGTTCCTAATATCCAATCTAAACCCCCCAGGCCCAATTTAAGGCTGTTTTCTCTTGTCCTAACACTTTTTACTTGGGAGAAGAGACTGACACCCATGTCACTATAACCTCGTTTCAGGTAGTTGTAGAAAGCAATAAGCACCTGAACCTTTTTTTCTCCAGGCTAAACAACCCCAGCTCCCTCAGCCACTCCTCACCAGGCTTGGGCTCCAGCTTTGTTGTCCTTCTCTGGACTTGCTCCAACATCTCAGTGTCTTTCTTGTAGTGAGGGGCCCAACACAGTATTTGAGGTGCAACCTCAGCAGTGCCCAGTACCATTACTGCCCCAGTCCTGCTGACCACACTATTGCTGATAGAAGCCAGGATGCCATTGGCCTTCTGCTGGGCGCACACTGGATCATGTCCAGCCAGGTGTCAGCCAGCACCAGCAGCCTCAGGTCCTTTTACCCCGGGCGACTTTCCAGCCACTCTTCCCCCAGCTTATAGTGCTGCATGGGATTGTTGTGACCCAAGTGTAGGACCTGGCGCTTGGCCTTGTTTAATCTCATACAGTTTGCCTTGGTCCAACAATCCAGCCTGTCCAGATGCCTCTGCAGAGCCTTCCTGCCCTCCTGCAGATCAACACTCGCACTCAACTTGGTGTTGCCTGTGAATTGACTGAGGGTGCCTTTGGCCGCCTGGTCCAGATCACTGATAAAGACATTAAACAGGGCTTGCCCCAAAACTGAGTCCTGGGGAACCCCAGTCGTGGCTGGCTGCCAACAGGATGCAGCACCACTCACCACCACTCTCTGGGCCTGGCCATCCTGCCAGATTCTTACACAGCGAACAGTGAGCCTCTGTCCAGACCACGAGCAGCCAGTTTCTGCAGAAGAGTGCTGTGGAAAACGATGTCAAAAGCTTCACTAAAATACAGGTAGATGACATCCACAACCTTTCCCTGATCCACTAAGTGGCTCACCTTGTCTGATCTCAGAGGAGATCAGATCAGTTAAGACGGACCTGCTTTTCACAAACCCATGCTGGCTGGGCTTAATCTCCTGGTTGTCCTGCACTGGATGATCCATAGCCTTCAGACTGAGAGGTGTGCTGTTTTCTGGATCCTTCTTGCAGTCCTTCATATAGATGGCCCTCATGTTTGGTAATTTCCAGTTAATTGTGACTTCCCAGTTTTAGCAGAATGTTGTAAAAAAATGTGTTGCCTCAGAAATCTTACATGAAATTAACTGGAAAGCAACAGATAAGTATGATAAATCTGTTAAATTAGCAATGCCTGGAAATCCAGAAAGCTTTTAAGAACTTGATGATTTCAGGTATAGTCTTGTAAGCTCTGCTGCTTGGCAGCATTTTAGATGATATTAGAGTCATTAAGTTTGGAAAAGACCTCCAAGGTCACGTCCAACCTTCAACTGAGTGCCACCATGCTCACTAAACCATATCACAAGGGGCCACGTTTACTCATTTTTGAGTACTTCCAAGGATGGTGACTCCATCACCCTGTGGTTTAACTTCCTTCTCACAGTTTTTCAGCCTAGAAGAGCAGAATACTGCAATACTGTAACATGAGACATTCCTTCGGAGTTTATGGTTGTTCTTTGATTCAGTGCAAGCTTTTGAGTGCTTGCCTTAGAGTGCAGACATTCAAAATGTTATGTTCAGATGCTTTAACTGTTTTGCTATTTGATTCCTGTGGGCTTTGTAAAATTTTTTTAGGATTGTGTCATACCCTAGCGTACTTCTAGGATAGTCTTACAAGATATAGCTGGTATTCGTTTGATTTTTACATGCACATAGATAACTTTTTTATCCCCTAATGTTACTGCAATATAACTAAAAATAAACCCTACTTTGCAGTTCAATCTGATTACAGAACCAAGTGTTTATGTAGGATGTTTCTTCAATGATGTGTACACGGTTAAACATAAGCACATGCCTGATGCACACAGAAGAATGCAGTGTGGCTCAGTACTGCCTCTCACTGTAGCATATTTTGTATCATATGTTTCTTGATTAATGTTTTTTCTAAAAATAGGGAACTGCTTGCATAAAATAATTTTATCTAAGAATAGGATGTGACTGTCACCATACTGTAGAGTTTTGTTAGCCTGCAAATACTCCAGTGGATATTGTTCTTCTTATTAATATGTGAAAAGTAATCTTCAGTTTCTTACAGTACCATAAAGAAGTTGTTCGTCTGATGTCTGGAGAATTCAGGCAGAAAATTGGAGACAAATATATCAACTTTGCCAGAAAATGGATGAATTACGTGCTAACAAAATGTGAGAGTGGCCGAGGCACTCGACCCAGGTAACAGCCAACTTGTTACTGCCATGGTAGTTTTTGGAAGAGCTGAAGGGTTGGGCTCAAAAATTGGAGTAAATGAAGTGACATCTGGTTGGTGGCCAGTCACTAGGGTGTTCCTTGGGGCTCAATTTTAGGGCCGGTTTTTTTCAATATTTTTATCAATGACCTGGATACGGGAGTTGTGTACGTACTAAGTAAGTTGCCATACTAAATTAGGAGGAGATACTCATTCCTTCAACAGCACAGATACCATACAGAGAGAACTTAATAGATTATGAGTGCTGGACGATAACCGACCTTAGGAAATTTAACAAGGGCCAATGCCAGATTTTGCACCTGGGGTGCTGTAAGTGTAGGTATACATATAGATCAGAGGCCAAGAGGTTGGAGTGCAGCCATTCAGAAAGGGACCTCGGGGTTCTTGTTGATTGTAAGCTTTGAGTCAGCGATGTGCCCAGGTAGTGAAAAGAGCCAACTGTATCCCAGGGTTCCTTAGGCACAACAGATCTGACCAGTTGGAAGGAGTGATTGTACCACCATGTTTAGCATGGGTGCAGCCTCACCTCGAGCACTGTGTGCATGTTTGGGCTCCACAATCTAAGAAGGACATAAAAATATTGCAATGTGTCTAAAGAAGGGCAGTGTAGATGGTGAAAGGACTAAAATGAAAGATGTAATGAGAAGTAATTAAGGATACTAGGTTTGCTCAGCTTCGGAAACAGAATGAGTTGCTATCTGCAGCTTCTTCATGTCTTCTCTCCGGTGACAGAACAAGAGGAGATGGCTTAAAGCTGCATTTGGGGAGGTTCAGATTGGGTATTAGGGAAAAAGTTCTTCACTGAGAGGTGGTCAAGCACTGGAACACATTTTCTGCAGGAAAATGGTCATGGCCCCAGGCCTGTTGGTGTTCAAGAACCATTTGGACTGTGCTCTTCTATGCTGCCCTGTGTGGAGTCAGAAGTTCAATTCTAATGATCCATGTGTGCCTCTTCCAACTCAGGATATCCTATGATTCTATTTGTATTTTGTAGGTTGCAGCTGCTAGTTGTAGCTGGTCAAAGAGGAGGCAGTGGGGGACAGCAAGTGGCTGAAGACAATTCACTCCAGCAAAGTTACTTACTTGTTTTACTTTACCAGTCTAGGCCATGAAACCATTGATGCCCAGTCATTACCAGTCAGATAGTTGTGAAATCTTTAGTATCCTTTCAGCCTTGTTTCAGAAAGGAGACTTCAAGCAGGGAGTGCAGTGATTTGGCTTGTTGCTCTGAAACATAGTATGGTTGAGTTGATGATACTGTTCTGAAGATAGCACATATGTGAGTTTAGATACATAGCATGGCCTGCTCAGCTTATTTGGCAGTGTCCTTGCTAAAATCAGTCTTTATCTGAATATAACTGGATACAAGGTAAAATTTTCATGATTTATATATTAGTCTGTTTTCGTACAAAGAATTTATTCTATTTTCCAGAGGAAAAATAATTAACAATTATCTACCGTTCTTGGATGTGGTTGAAACTCTTAATGATGGCTTTAGCCAAAGAGCATTTAATTTTCTGCCTTTTCTTTTTCTCTTACATAGATGGGCAACTCAAGGTTTTGATTTTCTTCAAGCCATTGAGCCAGCATTTATTTCAGCTCTCCCAGAAGATGACTTCTTGGTATGCATGAATTATTCTGCAGGTGTTTATTTGTAAATGCTTGTGAAGCTATCAGTATATGTTTTCAGGGATCCTTTTTATAAAACAATATCTGAACACAGATGCAGTTCTGAAGCAATTGCTGTTGTATGTCACTGTTGATGCTGCTATCTCTTCTGTTTGTTGGATTCTGAAGAGATTAGGTTTGTGACCATTGCCAGTAATGGTTTTAAGTTGCTGGTACTGTCTTGGGAGGCCACCTCCCTTTGTGTCTTGGAAAGCTGACAGCAGCTTTCTACAGAGATTTATAGTTGTCATAATGAATTTTTACATGTAAGCTTCTGAGGTGTAACTAACACCCAAATTCGTCTGTGGATATGAATACAAAAGCACAACTGTTCAAAGATTTTTATTTTCAAATTGTTCCAACATGAAACAGACTTTTAATAACCTTTCTTTTGTTTTTATTGTGAAAAAAATAGTAGACTAAAGCTGTTTTTTTGTGTGCTCTGCCTTCCTCCTTTTCCTGTGAAAATAAAATTCTGAAAATTTATTTCTCTGATCTTGGTACAATACTACAGAGAAGTGAAAGCACAGTTGCCACAAAATAGCAGAATGTGAGTGTCAGCACCTCTTGATTTTTACTAATTTCAAGATGCGTTATAAAATGCCAACCACATTAATCTTGCATAATACAGAAATGATACGGTTTAGTCTTTTTTTCACATGTGTTTTTATCAGGAGCTCTCTAGTAAGTTATGTGTTAGTCCTGTGTTTGTGTTGCTGGGAAAGGGTTGTCTGCCTTCATGACAGAGTTAAGATGGAATTTGGAATACACTGATACTTTAGCTTTAGGAAGTAGCCCCTCAGATTCTTTTGCTTTGACACAGTTTCTAAAACAGACTTTGAACAAGTAAAGGAGAGAGAAATGAGGGGAGCGCAAAACCTTAACTGCATTTTTGAACTTTTTTCTTTCTTAAACAGAATTTCAGTTTTGGAGATCATCACTTGGAGCCACTTTGATTAATCTATAGCACAGGTCACAGTATTTTACCTGGAAAGGGCAGTGTCAATCCTGATCTCTTAGATACTACATCATGTCATGGAATAATGATGGTCTAGATTTAGAGCTCTACATTTCAAGATGAAATTCTAGCTCAGTCTGCGTTGCTAAAATATGCCAGTCTCAAGCTCAGCACTTCTTTAGTTTTATAATTTTGTTTTTTTCTTAGTCCTTGAAGTTCCTGGTCTTCAGTAAGGTTTTGAATTTCTGGAAGATATTTTGGCTACTCTGAGTGACTGGCATATAGAAGTGACCTTCACAGCAGCTCTACCAAAGAACATAATTTTACTACTTTGTGAAGATGTATTATATCCCTGGTGTTCTGACAAGTAAACTGAACCAGAGGAAGATTTAATAACTTGTCCAGGGTTGCATACACAGTGAATAGTACACCTAATAATTGAGCTCATGAGGCCTGAGGCCGAATTCAGTGATTTTAACTATTAAAATTCCTTGCATTAAATTTTTGATAGCTTCATGGATAGATAAGGAATGTGTATTTCTTTTAATGTGCAGGACTTCATATTTTTTGTTTTACAGATTTTCATCTTGTGATTCAGACCATCATATTCTTACTCAATTTTTTTAGATGTTTCTTCTTGGGATGTAAAGGGGGAAGGCAGAGATGGTTATTACAGCTTTTTCCAGAAAGCTTGATTTAAATTTTGTTAACGATGACGATTAAGTTCTCCTACATTTATATTTTGAAATGTTTTTTATGGTATGTCACTGTTCAGTTCTGACAGTTATGTAATTTTGACAAGGGCAAAAGGCAAGACAAAACTAAGACTTCTGAGCTCTAAAAAAAGTCAATTAAGTTAAAACACTAATGTGGATCCAGTTTAATATAATGGGTAGAATATAGGGGTGCTTATCTGACAGATTTCATACTTGAACAATGTAATTTTGTTACTGTGAGCTTTATCGTATGACCATCAACCTTCTTGTAACAAAACATCACAACTTTTTATGTTTGTCTTTTCTAGAGTTTACAGGCTTTGATGAATGAGTGCATTGGCCATGTTATTGGGAAACCTCACAGTCCTGTTACAGGTTTGTACCTTGGTAAGGCAGAAGTTACTGGCATTTGTTCTGGAGCTTTGCTGCTGCTGTTAGAGAATTTTGGTTGTAAAGTACTTTTAAAATGTGAGAAATACCAATAAAAGCATTTACAATCTTTTTGTGATTGTTGATGTGAAACCATTATTGCCTGGTAAAGTAAATACGTGGTGGTTCAAGAAATTTCAAAGCTTTACAGATGCTGTCTTCTGATTTTGTCCTTTCTGTGAAGTCTTGCAAATCTTCTAGGAAAGGACTGTGTTGGGTAAAGAAGTGATTTTAACATGAAGAAGGCAGTTACAGCTCCCTCTCCCAAACTTTCACTGTGGCACTGCAGTTATTTACACTTTGGCACTGCAGGTGTTTATGCTTCTAATGGACTTTATATTATCAAGTACACACAGGTTATATACATGGGGGCTGTGCAAAATAGTTCTTCAATATAAAATATGGCATAGTGTAAAATACATCTTTATGGATCTAAATGTTGATATCATTAGCATGAAATCAACTTCCTTGTTTGTGTATCTTGAGTAAAGAATGTTTCATCAGCAGTGCCGTCCCTTTTACCCATTTCTTTCTCAGCACTCTTTCTCTCTTCCTCCTCTCAACTCCATTGACTGGTTTACTTTTCAAAATACTTTGTCATCTTTTTTATCTTTCTCCTGGTGCCCACTTCCTGGGCAGGCTTGATGGTAGAGGATGTAAGGGGAGGGTAATCTGGCCCCAGCAAGAGGAGGTTTTCCAGTTTTTCAGGAAAGCTTATTTTGATATAATTCTGATGAGAAAGTCTAATAGCTGACAAATCTTTTGCAAGGAAAGTCAGTCCAATCCTTTGGAAAGAAGCATAGTCTAAAATCAAATTTAGCCAATTTCTGTACAGTGATGTAAAACCTGTACATTCACTTTTAGTACTGTTGTTGAGAGGGAGGCTTGTTTTAGGTGAATCACCAGCATGATGATGACAAGTTATTGAAACTCTTAAAAGTGCTATTGCAGATACAGCAGATCACACAAACTAAATTGCTCAACAACTTTTGTCTCAGAGGCATGGGGAGGGGATGACACAGATGAATGCTGCAGACTTGAACAGCACTCTGAAACTTTAATACATGTGAAATTTAACATAAACTGTATCCTGGCTCCAGATATTGCAGATACCCATTCCTATCTCCTGATTAGGAGAAAAAATAAAACTTCCCAGTTATGTTTGCATACCACTTTGAAGGACTTAAACCCACTGTGGTCTTTACCCTTTTTGCCAAAGCGGAGGATGCAGTTGTGTTCACTCTGCTGCCTCTAGACATGTCTGTGTATCTCCTGGTGTTTTATCCTGTCTTTTTGCTTTGTGAAGCAGCCTGTGTCTGCCTGGGTGGGTTAGGATCTGCCGTTTGGGTCCCCTGCTAGCGTGTTCGCCAATTATAGCAGGACAACCAACACCTGGCCCTGGCATCTTTTGCTTGCCTTAGTAGTGCAAACAAAGCAGAAACTCAGCTCACTGAGAGGAACCTAGCCTGGCAGAAAGTACTCACTCATGGTTTGATGGGCAACCAGCTGTCTTGAGATGTGACTGCCACACTATTTTTGTTACTAATTAAGGAGGAGTTGAGGGCACAGAGTGCACATGGCTCTTGGAGGCACTGAAATTAGTCAGGCATAAAAACAGTGACTACCCGTCCTGTCCATTGTAGCACTTCCTTGAGGCAGACTTGTCTTGGGGGGCATTAATATGGGTAAAACTGTCATATGTGGGTTTTATCCACAGCTTAATTTACTTTCCTTTATTGTCTGAGAAAGCTCAATTCTTATGCAAAGGAAACATAATAATGCTGTTTGGTTTTCTAATTATTATTTGGTTTGTTAATGTGTATTTTTGCAATAAGGTAAATTAATTTGTGAAGTAGAAATAATGTAGTAGTTTTTATGAAGTACATACATGTTTTCTAATTGCTAGTTTTTAACCGTCTGGAGAAATTTCATTGTTTTATGGATGAGTTAAATAATACAATGATATGAAAAGTGTTAATACACACAATTGATTTATTTAAAGTTGAAATAATTTGTATTTTTCTTAAATGATAAGAAGATATATGCCAGTTCACACTTAACTCTTTAAATAGAATTTTTTTTAAATTTTGTTTCTTGAAATGGCCCTAACAGAGATTTCCTGACATTTGAGTAAATGTGATCTGTTTTTACATTTGCAGCTGTTCATCGAAACAGTCCCCGTCCTGTAAAAGTGCCTCGGTGCCATAGTGATCCACCAAATCCTCATCTCATCATCCCCACGCCTGAAGGCTTCAGGTATTTAGCATTAGTATGGCATTTTAAACTGTTTTATCCTCTCTTGGCTATGCTGAATGCCAGTAAGTGAAACACCTTCTCTTTCCCTTTGAGGGCAAAGCAGATAGAAAAAATTAGCATGTAAGTGATTCAGATTTTATTGATGTGCTTTTAAGGACAATACAAGTTTCCTTTTCTTGGTGCTTGCCTACCCCCCTTTCTGTTGGTGCATGTGTTGTCACTTTGAAGTCATTCTTATCCCCTTTCCTGAAACCACTGTTTCAATGTAAAAAGCTTTAATTCAGTAAAAACTGCTTATTAACAAGACTTTTATTTCCTTCCCCACTTTGAATGCCTTCCTAAGTTCCTATGGGAGTGCTTTCTGTAGTTTACATACATGGAACTTAAAATGTAGCATTCTGAAATATGGTGGCATTTCTGCGTCATTTCCAACCTGCTGTGAATAAGCCTAAAACAGTGGATCTTTTCCCCTGCCTTTGGGAAGAGTTGGCATGAGAATTAATGCAAAATTAGTTAAAAAAAAAATTGAAATAAACATCGCCATGCATAATTTTACACAGAGAGCCCTATTTTTCCAGAATATGACGACAGTGAGAAACTCTACAGTTGACATTTTTTTCAGATGTCACTTAGCTGTTGGCAGAAGCTAATGCTATTCTAAAGATTTGAAGATTTTTATCTTTACGTAATTGAAAAACTTCTAAAATCAGGCATCGTTGTACACACTTCAATATTTTGTTTCTAAAACAAACTTTCAAATACATAGATTTTTTTTTTAAACTGTTTCCTGAAGTGTTTCTTCTTGCTGCAGCACGCGGAGCGTCCCTTGCGATGCGCGGAGCCATGGCAGTGTTGCTGTCAGTCGCCCCGCTCCTGCTGGGAGCGACTCAGCCCAGCCCAAACCTCTCAGCAGTGCAAATGAGACCAGGTAGCCCCACTCCGTGACGTAGCAGACTCATCCTGCCTACATCACCCACATAACTGTTTCCACATACATCCTCATACATCGTTTGCACCGTGCTCTTCCCTCCCATCGTGTCTTCCGCTGGCTCCTTCATTCATGTTTGACTTGAGCAAAATCACGTGTCTTAGAAATTGGTGATGAGACCACTTTCAGATTCAAAATGCCTGAACAATGTGGTAGTTAAAGCATGCAGTTCTAACACAGATTACAGATTTGCTCAGTAAAATGTCCGTGAAATGAACATGTGCCAGTCAGCTCATTGGTATAACTTCCGTAAATATAGTACTGGTAACTAACACTTAGAATCATAGAATCACTTTCACTAAGATAACTGTAAGATGCAAATAAGCACAAATATTTTCATTTTTTTCATGTTAGCGAACAGTTTTGGTATTGTTATTGTCCATGATAAATGTTTTGAAATACTATATAGTGGCAAATGCAAAATTAAACACATGAGGATTTTTTAAAAAATTATTTCTTGCTACACCTTTGCCTTCTTAGGGTGATGGAGAATAAACTTAATATGAAAGAAACTATTCTTGTATAAGGATATGTAACAGAAACCACTCCTGTATCATCACAAGTGACTTTTCTTTTTTTTTGACAGACCTATGTTAGTATCTTTCTTGCTTCTTGACCTTTGATTTTGCTGTTATAATTTCAGACTGTTGGTATTTCTTCTTCCCATATTACAGTCAGACCACTGACATGTCTCCCAATTTTATTTTACCTTTTTTTATCCCTGCACCCCTGACTGTAAAAAGCCTGCTCTTAACCCAGTGGTGTTAGTTCATGGTTTAAAAATAGCTTTTTGGATTCTTATTTCTACTGCAGAGTACTGAAAGTTCTCTGGGACAGAAATTCATGTGAATAGATACACCTGTCTGACTGTATCACACAGCTGGTAGAGAAAAAAAAGAAGTGGTGAAGGAACAACAGATTGGTGGTGACCAAAGTGAAATTGATATGACTTGATTATGAATTGTTTTGTAATACATAATTTTCGATTGTGAGCTAGCAAACCATCATAGTTTGTTATCAGATGCATAGCAGAAGCATGCATTAAGCTGTTAAGAGGGAAGTAAATAGCCACATTTTATATGTAATATTTTCTGCAAGTTTTTTCAATTTATTTTTATTACAAGATGTGACTTGCACCTTTTACAGTAGCCTCCAGATGTACAGCTTTTGAATCTAGGCCTTTTTTTGGCTGAAAATACATCTTGAAATTGTTGTCATTCAAACATAGACATTATTTATCTTTCATGCTTCTGTTTTAAGCTGCCTCATGAAAAAGACAGAGTAGGCAGTAGTCTGCAGCATTTGAATAGCCCTTTCAAGAAGTAACATTCTAGAGAATTTTCACAGAGATTCTGGCAGCTTTATAAGCTGACAGTGGGATGGATAATTAGTGTTTTTCGAAGGCTTGTATTTTTCTTAGAGTCCCCAGCTTTTATTTTTCTGATGGTTGTTCAGAAAATATCCCATGATCTTGGTTTTTTTAATGCACTGTCTGGATTTTTAAGTAGTGTTTAATACCCTGTATGAGCTAGGAATAGTTTGAAGAAAAAATTTATGGAAGCAGGAAGGCTGCCGGAGCTTTTTAAGGGTTTTGTTTATTGAGGAAGGTGAAATACTACAATGTAATATGCTTCTACAGTTTTCTTTCTTTTGCTTTACTGTAGTTGAAAGAAAGTTGCAAACTTTGATGCATTGAAGTCTTAATTATGAATTTCATTTGTTTGTGCTCTGAAAGAGAAATGGAATCTTTTGGATCAATGAAGTGTTTTGTGGTTTGGCACAGTGTGGAGTCCAGTGCTGGAACAGCACAAAGACAGAAACTTTGTATGCTTTCCAGAAGCTCTTTAGACATTTCAGACATGATTATAAGCACTAAATATCTAGGAAAAGTTGAACGTAGGAACTTCGTAAATCAGTTGTACTAGGCAGTGCATAGTGCACAAATGCCACCATAGTTCTAGTGAAGTTTCTCTTAACAACAACAACAACAACCAAAAGAAAAAAGTCAGTATAATATAACTAGAAATTGAAATTCAAAGCACCAATACCTGATTGTTTACATTGAGCTTTCTGATATTTATACATTTACACTAGGTTCACACTAATAACCATTATAGATGTTCAATTTATGAGCTAATGGGGGTTATTATTAATCATTTTATTATTTATCTAGGGCTGGAGCCAAAAATTATCAAGCATTCGTCTCTTTTGTGGTAATTTTTGCCTAATAATGTGTATACAGACTTTCTGGATCAGTAAAAGGTGTGAGTGCCTAAGATGGGCCTGAAATGGGGTTTAGGCACCTGCATTCAAAGCTGTGATGCTTAGGCTGCCTCGTTTTAGGGGCGGTGTAGCTTTGCTTGTTTTTAAACATTTTGTGCATCAGGAATTGTTGCTCTGTATATGCTGAGAACCACTTAAGCCTTCTTGTTCATTAAAACCTCGTGTTCCTGAAGAATAACAGGCATTTGCACTAGTTTAGTTTCAGTTCCCGCTCAGACTTACAAAATCTAGTTAGGCAGTAGAAGGAAGTGCAAAGCAAACATATGGAGAACATTTGTGTGGGAATAGGTTGTCTTTGGTTTTGGCTTCTGTTCACAAGGTCGTTGTGGTTTTGGTTTTTTTCCCTTTTTTTTTTAAACTATTCTTAGGTAATAGATACAATTTGGAAACAACTTTAGGTCTGTAGGGTAGTTCTCTTGTGGGTGTGTGTGCACCTTGTGATGCCAGGTATCTTTCATCTTTTTGTAGTTGTTACCTTTCAGAGAAGGATTTAACAATGCTGCCCACTTTTCAGTAATGTTTAGCTCATACCTCTAAAGCATTATGTTTAAGGAGACATCAGTCACAATTCTTCCCCATCAAACTTTAAAAATTGAAAGGGAGCTTTGTCCAAAAGGGAGTTAATGGTAGAAAGAGTTCCACAAGGAATTTACATCTCTAAAACATGAGTGGACTAATCGTTGTGTAGGGCTGGAGGAAGGTGCCTGAAGACCTAATAATTTAAGTCTTGTTTCTCTTAGTATTGTTTTCCTTTCTGTTCAGCCCTCTTACTCATCTGGCTCTTACTCTGAGGCATCTGATTCCACTCTGTGCTGTGTGGAAGAACTGGGTCCTCCCAGCGATCAGGCTGCTGTCATTTAACAGTGTCCTTCCTGTCAACCAGCTGCTGTTTCTTCCCACTAGTTCTGACTTAATGACTGTGGACTATGACTTTATTTGCAGTGCACTAGGCACATACGAATTCAGTTACTACCTTTGATCTGATGATGTGGCTCACATTATCACACAGCTGAATCACTTCTCATTGTATATCCAACCCTGGCACAAGCTGCATCCTGCAGCAGCTGTCTTAGTAGTAGGTTACAAGTCATGAAAATGGATCCTGTTCTATGGGCAAGAAACAGTTGGAAGTAGTTTATGCTTTGGAAGCTTAGGTCTTTTTCATAGAGCAGCATAACTAAAATAATATAAGAAGTCTTCATTTTGGGGGCAAAATAGCACAGAGAGGGTTTTCTGTTTACCTTTCGGCATCAGTTTTTCTTTCATGTTGCTTTCATGGTTCATATCCTAGGTTTCAGAGCTTCTGTCTCTTAAAAACTGCAGTTAAATTAGCGTTGCACTGAATAAATACTAATGACAAGTTAATTAGTATGATGGCTCTTTTTAACAGGGGTTCCAGTGTCCCTGAAAATGATCGACTTGCTTCAATAGCAGCTGAGTTGCAGTTCAGATCCCTTAGTCGTCACTCCAGTCCCACTGAAGAGCGAGAAGGTGATTGTCACAGTAACAAATTGTGACCTGGATGTGCAGATGCTTTATGTCATTTACATATTTCTCTCTGTTCCCAGTTCTTACCCTTTCCAAAAGTTTTTTTCACCTCATCACATTCAGAAAGCTTAGATTTTTAACTTGTAGGCTTATATGGTCAGAGTAAGTCCTGTTCTCAGACATATCCACTATTCTCTTGCCATTCATATTGTTTCTGAATTTTGTCTGAAGGGATTTCCTGGTGCTGTACTAAGATCCAGTGTTCAAAATGAAATCAGTAATATGATTTCTGAATTATATACCCCATTTGATAGTAAATTTCAAAACACTGTTAATGAGGTATGAACTGGATCCATCAGGACAGTGAAGTGTTTTCTGTCCAGTTCTTTATCCCTGCAGTATTCATATTACAAATGCTTGCTGTTATTTGAATCCTGGAAGAAGGGACGGGATATGTGACTTGATGTCGTGATCAGGGCTTCTCCTTCAGGTTTTCCCAGCCCCCTGTATATGTGGTATTTATTGCAACAAATACCTTGAAAGAATGATTGTGAAAATTAAAAGGAAGTACAAAATCTTAAGCAAAATAGTGTTGATATTGTGGTCATCCACACTGGATTTCCTAGAGAGAAATGCCTTAAAAATTTGTATTAAGAGATGTGGGAGATTTTTTTTCATCTTTGTTAGTTTTTAAGCAAATGCTGGAAACATTGTCTGCCTCATGCTTATTTCATTTTTTTTTTGTATCTGTATGAAAAGGAACGTGTCTTAGGTTGGAATGAATACAAATCTTATTCTAAGGAACCTTAGAAAATTATTTTTGTACAGATATTTTGCATATTTGATTCCGAATGCCCTGGTTTGAAGTGCTTCCCTCAGTTGTGGAAGATCTCTGTTTCTATATAAATGAAATTCTGTTTTATAATTTGTTTTCTAAAGAGAAGTCAATTTTGATTTCAAGAGCATAAGTTGCTCTACATGTAGGATGTTTATCCCTATATGTAAGAACTTAGTTCTGCTGAATATAGTGGCATAATCCTTAATAAGAGATAAAGCTACTTTTATGCTCACACTATTATTTCTCTAGAGCCGTTGTATCCAAAAGGAGATTCAAGTGGTTCATCCCGGCGGAGTTGGGAGCTCAGAACGTTACTCAACCAGACCAAAGGTATGTGTTTAGGAGTCACTGTAATGTAATGTCTGTTAAATTGTACTGAAAGGTTGGATTTTTGTGGATTATGAAGAGGCTTTCACAGTTTTATACATAGGAGAAAAAATAAAACCCTCATTGCAGTTTTAGGATATTGCTAACAAAATCACAAGAAGATCTCTCCCCAGTGTGGGATATTCTTATTTTGGGTGTCTAATAGTGTGTGATCCCACACTGTTTCCTAAATTTAAGGCTGTTGTGGGGCCCTTTCCTCTCTGTCCTACTGCAGATTTTCATGAAACTGTAAGTAACTTGATTACTTACACACTCCTGTACTGTAGGGATCGGTACA
>WEIT01020027.1:13817-34137 GCA_013389985.1 Dryoscopus gambensis | reverse complement strand
CGCCCCTGTCCCTGATGCTTTCCTCGCCCCTGTATTTAACCCTGGAATCGCCACTGTTCGGGGTCTGTGTCCCTGGCTCCCTTTCACGTGCGGGGCTGCAATAAATCTCTGCCGTGGAAATTCCACACAAGGACCCTTCCGCTTTGCCGCTTTGCCGTCGGCCTGTTAAGAAGCTGTCTGGCATGTCTGTGTGTCTGTGTGAATGCAGGGGCTGCCGAGCGACTTTCTGCTGGAGTTAGTTTGGGAGGTTGTAGCACTCAACCAAAACACCCTCTGGATCCGACAGCGTGACAACAGGGGTTGGAGCTAAGGCCCTGGTCCTGCAGCTGCATCTTTGTGCCTGCACTACCACCGCTTGGATGGGGATGGGGCACCTCTACCTGTCAGTGCATTGTGGTGGTCAGCAAGGATAGGGGGCACAGCCTGGGGATGTAAAAGGGTAGGTTTGATTATGGTACAGGACACTGGAAAGGACCTGAGATTCCTGGGAAGCAGAAATTCAAGGTGGGATAAGACCATTTTCTTCTTGCCTATATACATAGACTTGTCTAGATTTGAAATGGGTGGAGTGTTTTTTAGAAAATATTTAGCAAGACAATATTAAAACAGCTTGGCTCTTGGCTAGTGAAAGCTTCACAGCTTTAAATTGGGTTTGTTGTATTTGCTCAGCTACAAACTCTGTCAGGTATAAACCAACAGTATATTTGTGTATATTAGGCAAGTATACTCTAAACTCTGAATCTCAGCCTGTTTCACACAGTTTTGTCCCTCATTAATCTTATATCTGTCCTTGAAATTAAAAAGTTTGCTTAAGTAATTATTGATTTGTAATAGGAAATATTGTAGAAATCATTTTTTATGTGCAGCTTGCAGTGAAACAGGTACAGACCCATGGATCATGCCTACTTTAGAGAAAAATCTGGCTTTGTAAAGTCTGCAGATTTTAAAAATGTTATTTCTTCAACTCCAGCCCAGGATTCCTAGTAGAACTGAAAGCAGGACTGACTTCTGACTGTTCAGGTTCAGTCCTCCCAGGACTGTCCTGGCACGTGTTTGGGGGAACTCAAAATGTAGTTTCCTGAGTTCCTAGATCTGATCTCAAGTATGCATCATCAAAATTAGGATATCCCAGTCTCACAAGTCCTGGTGTGAAAGCTGAGAATGTGAAGTCATAAAACATGAAATGGCAAAATTATTTGGAATCAAATAAAGCAGAGAAAATTTTATTTGAATTTTCTTTGTTTTAAAGTCACAGAGTGGCAAATAACATGATTATACAAATAATGTGATTTTTCAAGGTGCTTCTTACTAGGAGATTCTGATCAAGGCTTACTCTTTGTTTTCTATATCCAAATGATAAATATTTTGCCTTTTACAAAATAATTATTTTATAACCCAAGGGCTGGTACCTGCAGTGCTTCAGCACACTCTTCTGACATGAAAAGCACTCATAAATCACAATCTAAACTGCAATTTCACATCCTCTTAGAAACCACTCTAACAGAGGCATGGTAAGTGATTTAGGTAGTTGGCAGAGGAAAGCCTGTCAGTACACTTATACTGCAGGCGTGTAACCTGTTTTCCCTTCCTCCATCTGCTGCATCAATTTGGGGTTGGGTAGGCATTATACAAAACAATAGCTGCTACCATTTCAGAAATATGTAGAATTCCCCTTCAGCTTGCAGCCTTTTCTATCGCTTCCTATTGTGTCAAGATTTGACATCACACCCTTGAGTGCTTCACTGAATCTAAAGGGAAAAGGAGCTAAAACATAATGGGAGGTGTGATTTTGCCAGGAACACGGTAGACCCTGAGAAGACCACAGGCAGATGGTCTGTTAAATGCTTGTCCTTTGCAAGGGTGGGAAATATCACTCACAGAGTAAGAACCATGGCCTTGGGCCACCCCCACAGCTAGGAAACCTGCATAGAAGAGTGCTGCACACTTTCCAAGGTCGGAGATGGATGGTTTCCCAGAGGCTGGGAACACAGCCTAGCAGAACCTGCAGGACTGAACTGACCTTCCCCTCTGTAGGTAGAGCAGAGCAGTGGAGCAGGGTGTTGAAGCATCACCAGAGCCAGTCTCACTTCAGTGGAGACTGCAGGGAACAGCAGAGCTTCAGGGAAGCCATCCTGCACCAGTTAGTATAGCATTGCTGAAGCTACCTGAGATTACTGCCCCCATGCTCTGGGCGTAAGGCATAACCAAAATGTTTCAGTGCAAAAGGTGCATGACGCCCTTGTGCCTTTCTTATGGGAAATATTCCTCTGAGATCACTGTGGATTTGGGTGTCACTACCATCCTTTTGTCACCAGTGCCAGGCCCCAAATCCCACTGTGCCCAGGTGATGCACTCAATGCAGCTGCATGGTGGTACAGAAAACATTAATAGTCAAAGTGAAAACACTCCAGTAATGGGAATGGGAGATGAGAAAGTGTTAACAGCATGGAAATTTTAAGGCTTTTTCTCAGCCAGAGAGTTTTAGAAGTAAAATCGGGACATGTAACAAACAAGGACGAATTGAAAGAGAACGTATCCCCATGTGTCTTGTTTTTGTTTTCTCTTGTGCTCAGATTTGTACTGCATTGTAGCCCAAACTCCTATTAGAGACATCTGGTTTAAGTCTGTAGGCTTATTTTTTTATGATTTTGGCTTTTTTATGTTCATTTTTCTCCCTTTTATTTTTGATTCTTTCTCCCCTCTAGCTTTACTCTAGTAATATTTTGTCAGCTTTTATCTTCTCTGTTTCTCTTTTATCTTCTCCTCTCCTGCCTCTCCAGGCATCTATAGCTGCACTTGTCTGCTCAATGCACTATCTTGCCGAGTTAGCAGATCCTTCAGATGACCAGTGCTGAAGCTTTAGAAAGACATTTTTCCTTTATTATTTCTTTTTTTTTTCCCCACAGTCTTTTACTGTCTGCAAAACCAACTGGAGAGTGGGATAGAAACTCTCCTTTCTTCCAAGTACACAGTGCCATCTTTCTTGGAAGTGGTTTTCCCTGATTTCTGCAGCTAATAGAGTAATTTCCCTTCCTAGTTGCTCTGATGAGTCTCTGCTGTTTCCCAGTGAGTGGGGCACCTGTGTGAGTGTTATTGGCATCCAGACATTTTATCATACTCTCTCTCAAGTAATAGGTTTGATTTTCATGTTCATTAAAGTTGCTCAGCACCTGGTAGAGTGCTGCTTTTAGGACTCTCTACTCTCCCAGGTTGGTGTGAAAGGGGTTTTGGCACAAGTGAGAATAAAGGCCAATACTGTCATTACCTGCTGTTCAAAATGACTTGTTACTTACTTTTCTTTGTGAAATTGATGCTATAAGTGATATGAGAGAAGGACAATGTTCTTGCTACTAGAAACAGTGCACAGTGACTTCAAGGATTTCAGACTCATTTTCATATTTGCCTATTAGGCAGTGCATGATGCTCATTAGGTAATAACAGCTTGAGGCCAGTTTTGGTTTCCAAAGAATAAAAAAGCCTTTCTTTTTTAAAAGTGCTGCAGGATTCATGCACTTTAGGATTGATTTTTATTTGTACAGCATAGATGGCCCAATCACCTCTGTCTTCACATGGAATAAAACCAAATGTCTCAACTGCAAGAATTACTATTTTGCAGGTGCGCTCATTTTCCTCTCCTTGGGTAAATTCATTTGTAGGATGTTCATGAGAAGAGCTTTTGCATGGCCTGAGCTTTGTTTAGTTCAGAGGTGCATAAAGCCCAGTTACCACTAAGCACTTCGGAGAAGATATGATTCCATATGTCTGGAGCACTATTTTGCCTTAAAATCAATGCCTAATTTATTTTTCAGTGGTTTCCCCTGAACAAAAGTTAGAGAAAGAAACTCTGTATTCCTTCTTTTATTTTTAAAATATTAGTCCTAATCTGTGCTCAAAAATAAATAGGTCTTTGGAGTTTCAGAAAGCTGACATTTTGTGTTGCTTCCATAGTTCCTTTTTCAGTCAAAATTTCCTTTAATAACTTGTAAAAAGTCCATTATACAACAGTGGCACTTCTTGACCTCATACTTTCATAATAACTGTTGTAATTTTCTTCAGTCATTTTCTTTGTCAGTGGGATGACATATGCCTCCATTAGATCACCTTTTAAATCCCTTTTTTGTGAAGGAAACAAAACCAGATGTCAAGTCTAAGTAGGTTTTCTCTGGATTTTAAAGTCTCCCTGCAAAAGTGTCTGGTTTATGACCCTAAAGGACACAAGGAGTGTGAGTTTGCAGATATGTGTGACCATAACTTCTCAAGGTCACAGTTTTTAGTGGATGTATCTACACTAAGGCACTACATTGCTCAATGACAAAAACTGCCAGCCTTTGTCAGGTAAGCAGCCAGGTCTCAAATCTGCTCCACTTGCAACCTGTTCTGTCTTCATAAAGAGTCTTCTGGAGTTTGCAAAGCACTATGGCAGGTAGAGAAATTCTTTAGTAGTTTAGTTATGCTTTCAGTAAATCTCATAATAATGGGGTATTATATTTAATTTTATATTGTACTTGATGCAGACTGTTAACTTCAGATATCAGAATTCAGCTAGTTTGTACCTTTCTAGTGTTTCTTCAGGCCGTCAGCAGACTTTGAAAGACATTATGATTCACATACTGTTCACCTTTCCATTTTCACCTCAGAAACAGAGCATTAGAGACACTGTTAGTAAGGACAAGACAGACTTTGAAACAGTTCTGCAGAAGTGGGTAAATCTGACAGGAATTTCTGCAGTGGGAATGAATTTCTGTGTATTTGCTACATACACACACATTATATACATATATATATGTATATGAATTTGCTGCAAGAGATCCCTGATTAATTTAAAATTATGGTTTTATATAATTCTTTCACCCTTTGTCCCCTTACTGAAATATTTTGAAACATTAATACACATTTTGAACTAGGTGATGAAAGCAATATTTTACTTCCATCTACCTCTGGGGTTTTTTTTTCTATTTCTGTCATCACTGTCACTTTATTGGCTTCTGTTTTCAAGTTCAATTTTTAAATTTGCCTTGTGTAATGAAATTCTTCTCCAATTACCTGCTCTTTTCCATTAGCCAGTGTGGCTACCTCATTATTCTGCTAATTTCTTTCTCCCATGATCATCCCTCTTTTTTTTCCAACCTACATGGGAGAGCAAAGATTAGGCACAAACTAAAACTTGAAAGTAGATTCCTTTTGATGCATACCAAGCTTGGGGCTCTTATGACATGTTATGACTACAAATGGTACACCCAGAAACATGTGGTTCAGGCAACTGGGAATACTTACATGAGTCTTGTCATTTTAAGGTCTTCTGACTAGAACTTCATACATGTGCTCTTACCAGCATCATATACTGCCTGTAGGGAAGGCTTTTGATTTTTTATGGCTTCTCACATCCTGGTAAGAAGCATACTTTATCCATAGCTTTGTAAAAGTGGAATTAATGTGTTAAGTGTTGAAGTGGGGTCCTGTGCTTCCCTCTTCCCCTGGCTGCTCAGAAGAAGTGTAAGTTGTAAAGGACGTAGTGCATTCTGTCTTGATAGATAATGCTATTTCTTCCTTTCATTGGTGTTTGGCTGTTCACAAGTTGGGTCTTTTCTCTGCAAGCAGCAGTTTGGCTGTGTATCCTGCGTTTCTCTACTTACCAGGGAACTCCCGTTTTCACTTGGAAGTGGCATTCATGCAGTAAAGCTGATTACACTTGAAACAAAACTTTTGTATTGATGCCATAATGACTGATGTAAAGTCTATTTTCTATCATTTAATGAATTACTGCAGCAACTGACAGCTTTTAGCTCAGGTGGCCATTAGCTGCCAGGAAATACCTGCCCCAAAGCTTATGGTTTATTAGATGTGAATGTCTGACCAGACAGCCATTACATCAAGTATGAAATAATGTAATTTCCTTTTCTGCACGTTGAAAAGTTAGAAGCTGAGTTGCCCATTGCCATGGATACATGAGCCTGCTCGCAGACATCATGTGAGGCACTGGCCATGAGATGCACAGTCCCACCATCCTCTGCCAGCTCCATCTCACTTGTTTGGGAGGCAGTGAACCCTGGAAATGTGCTTTTCCCTCCTGCTTTCAATGGTTTTGCTCTTTCAGATGTGAACGGACGCTGTCCGGTGTCGTGCCCTCGGGTAGAGGGGTCGCAGCATCCTTCCTGCAGACGCCTCAGGAGGGAGTGTCTCCAGCAGGGTATTCGCAAAAGGTGGACTCGCTTGCTGGCTCCTCGTGGGAGGAAGCACGTCCAGACAGGCTCGGTGGTTGGAGCTAGCATTGCCCAGGCGCAAAGAACTGAGAGAGGGGCCTTTGTATGGGTTCCAGAACCTTTATTCCTCTGAAGGGTTCAGGGACACGGACTAGGAAAATGGTAGGGTCCAGGGATTTTATGGGGGGCGGAGCAGGCCGGAGAGAAGGGGAGTAACCAATGATATACAAGTAAAGGGAGAATAGAACTTAACTGTAACCTATAGGAACAACAGGGGGGCAGGAGTTACAGCAGGCAATCAGTGAGAAACCGAATACAACAGAACTTTCCAGAGAGGGGAGGCGGCTTGAGTCCTTGGATCCACCCCTGGATCCCCCCTGGGTCCACCCCTGAATCCACCCCTGGATCCCTCCTCAGATCCATCCTCATCTCCTCACTGGAGGGCTAGGGTCTCCTGGGTATTTGATTGCCACAGCCCATTGGTGGGCTGGGCCACCGCAACAGTGAACAGTCCTTTTCAAGGAGCAGAAGGAAAGTCCTCACACTTTACCTGGGTAAAATGGTCCTGATTTGAACCACATTTGGGGTTCAGTTTACAAAGAAGTCCGAAACACCTTCCACAACAAGAAACGTCACTATTGAATTCAACAGAATTTAGATCTCATGAAGAGGAATAGGGAATCCTTGAAATGAGCTGTAGTTACACCAGTTTTTGGGGTTTCTATTTCTAGCTTTTGAAGCTTTGCCAAGGTAACTTTCAAGGCTTCAGGGTACTTTCCTCTTGAAACTGTACAGTTAAGATGCTCTTTGGCCTGATTCAGCATAATTCCAGGATAGAGCACACTGTTTCCATACTTTTGGCTAGACAAGAGCGCTCTTCAAAGGAGAGGCTGAAGAGAGAGTACGTAAAAAAGCTGTTTGTGAAAAAAAACTTTACAAACACATGTAGTGGTAGGACAATGGCTTCAAGATTAAAGAGGGTAGATGTAGATTAGACTATTAGGAAGAAATTTCTTACTGTGAGGTGGTGAGGTACTGGAACAAGTTGCCCAGAAAGGTTGCAGGTGCCCCATCCCAGGAAATGTTCAAGGCAGAGTTGGATGGGGCCCTGAGAAACTTGGTCTGGTGGAAGGTGTCCCTACCCATGGCAGGGGGACTGGAACTAGATGATATTTAATATTTTTTTGGATCTGCCAACCCAAATCTTTCTATGATTTTATGAAAGTAGGCTGCCAGCACTGGGATGCGCACAGAGCTTGTCTGGTACACAGTGCCGATGGCTGAGATGTAGATAGAGGCCCAGAATTCCACACAGGGAAAGGTGAAATGTTTCATACATTTTCTGCACATATAAAAGCTAAGGAGTTCAAGGAGCCTACATCTGGAGCTTGCCATAAATTTAAACACTACTGCATCATCTAAATGTGTGTCCATTACACAGAGTCAGGGTTTTCATTAACAGCCCTATCAACAAAGCCTCAATGATACACATTTGAAAAATGGGTCGTGTTCAAGTGTAGAGAAATTTATGGTTATACAGACTTCTGATTCAATAAATTATAATAAATTTTTCTGAGATTCTTCTTTTTCTAAAAAATAACACAGACAACAGAGTTTTACTTAAATATAGCTAAGGCAAAAAAACCAAATAACCTTTTATTTCTTCTTCTAAAGCTTATAAAGTTTCTGAGATTTTCTTCAGGTCACAGATACTGCATGCAAATACCCGTTCTGCCATTCAGTCAGCGAGGGAAAATCTGAAATCAATCTCTTCCCTGGAATAATTGCTCAGCAAACAGGATGTGTGTAATCCATTTTTATTATTAATACTTCAGTTAAGATTCAGGTACCATATTTTACTTCTTATAATGAGCACAGTTTTACAATGGATGTTTGGAGTTTACAGTACATAACATCACTGACAGCTGCAGAATGCCTGTCATGTGCACCAGAGCTGGATTAAACATTTTTCTGGGCAGTAACAGTGTAGAGAGATAAATTACAACGTATGCCTACTTTACTGTACATGCACAAACCTCATTTTCCCTGTTAATTCAGTGCATGGACATATTTGTTACCATTTTGTTTATCAACAAAGCTGTCTTACTGCTGTTATATTGCGTCTCAGGTAAAGAAAGATTATCAGTCGGTGAGGTCTACTGCAGAGAATGCTCATGTGTGTTTTCAGTCCCAATGATCTTACAGCCTAATTCCTAATATCTCCATATGATTTGGGATGAAGACCCAAGATTATGCACTTCCTCCTCTCACTTTTTTTACACTGTAGGGACAGATATTTTAATTTCTGTAAGAAGAGTGACTTCGCTGATTCCTGGACCCATGATTTTCTTCTGTGCCAGCTACATCCTGAGAAGGACAAACAGGAACAGAGAGGTAATAAAAATAAATCTCTCCACCTACTGACTAGTTTACGTTCAGGCTTTGCATTAGCGGAAAATATTTTCCTGTTTCAAACAAAGATTAATTCCTAATTGCCCCAGTCCTCATGAGGACACTTTAGCAGCTAGTTAAGAACTGTCTTAACATTTTTTAAATGAGACTGTTAAGTTGCAGACTGTCATCACCCGTGCACCGTCCTTCTCACTGTCTGTGGAGTAGTGCTGGGTCCAGTTTGAGCCCAGTTGTGTGACACTGGAGCCTGGTATCTTGGATGAAACAGCAGCAGTGTGTTGTGTATGAGGACGGCCCAGGGAGGGGAGCACACAGATAGCTTCTGGGGCTTTTATGGGACAGGCCTTCTTCTCACACTGTCCGTTGCAGCTCATGTGGTGTTCAACAGCATCCTCCAGCAGCAGCTTGTAGGCTGAAGTGGTATGCAGGCTCTGCCACCTCTCTTGTCCCAGGTATAGCCCTCTGAGAGCAGACGGCACCCTATGTAGTCCATTGGTGGATGTGTGCAGTGCAGATGCAGAGCTGAACATGGATCAGTGGAAAGAGCTGTACTTCTGAGGGTTTTCAGATGGCCATTTTTTTTTTCACATGCATGAAGCTGTAGGTGGAAAAGCAAAATGAGGGGGATGAGCAAAGTTTCACTGTCAGCCATCCCAAGGATGGGAGTGGTAAATCTTTTCAAGATGTAGGGATTCATTTTTCCATCCTTTGTTCCATGCCTTCCTATCACTGGAGGAGGTTTGCTTCCTCTTAGTCCCTAAGGCTGATTCTTGCATCTACCCCAACAAAATCTATAGTGGGCTCTCACATCCCATGTGTAAATATCTAATGGCTACTACCTAAGGAAGGCATGAAGATGAAGCATGAGGCTGATGTTTGGGCCTGACAGATTTCCTCCCCAAACTTTGATGCTGAGTTTCACATCACACTGCCATGTTTCTCCACAATATATGCAGTAAATCTCTGTATTTTCATCTTCACAAGTGGACTTCTTGCTATATCAGTAAGTTGCACAAAACCAGGTTCTTGTTTTGTACTTTATGGATCTGTGCTTAAGATACATGAAACTCTACTACCGTGAAACTGTTTAGGACAAAAAAACCCAAAACACCAAACAACCACTGAATGATCACAAGATTATCGTTCTCTCACTGTAGGGAAATCTGTTTAATCTCCCATAACAGACTATTCATTGACTAAACACCCTGGTCTGGTCACCATGAAGAAGCATGCTATGCATGGTAAGAAACAGCAGCAGGAAAGAATGCACATCAGGGAGCACATTCTTCCCCTTACCCTAGAGATACTGAAGAAACAGAAGGGGAAATCTCCTTCAAATTGGAACCAAACCACGCACAGCAAAACTTGTGTCAGAACATGTCCAATATTAGACCACAGCTTCTCATCTGTGTCAGGCTTTTGTTAGGACTCGCTCACAAATAAGACATTTGGTAGGACTACATAAAGGATATATCGAAGAGATAGTAAATTTAGAGTCGCATAGAGAAAGAGCTCCATTTTTAACGTATTAGACTTGAACTCCTGACGATGGGCATAGTGCAGACCCATGCAGACACCATCTGCACCTGTGGAGGGTACAGCCTGTCCTTGCTATCACTCAGAGGGAAGAGAAGGAGAGACATCTCCACTCGAGTTTGTGGTCACAGGCCTAACATCAAAAGACAGTATGGTCTTTAATGTGGGAAGAAGAGTGTATAATTCATTGTGACGTTTAGCCAACAAAAGGCTCTTTTCCCTGGCATCATCAACGCTGGTCCTCCCTCTTCTGTTTCTGTCACAACCTTTTTTTTTTTTCTGTTTTTTTAAGAAACTCGTTCAGGACTCAGAGAGCAGAAGCAAAACAAGAAGACAGGATTTCCCTCCCTCACTCCCCACGCTGACAGAATGATTTTATCACATAATAGCCAATCTAAACAGTGCAGCACAAATCATACTTTGCATGCAAATGTGAAGACAGTGTTACCACAGGAATTAAGTCTGTTTAGGTATGGGGTGAGCAGAAGCTAGCTGCTCTCTTCTGAACAGAGCCTAGTAGTGCAGCAAGAAATTCACAGATTCAGGGAGAGCAGGAGTACCTCTCCTGTTTTTTGCCACTTAGCTTTCACTTGACTGCCCAGAAGGAGACACTTTCAGATGCAGGAAGCCAACAGAAGTTACCAGCAGGGAGATTTGTCCTCTCCCTGGAGAGTCAAGTGGTTCAGACCAGCCTCATACCTTTTATATGAAAGCAGAATTATCTGTAAACACTCCAGCTGGCACTGAGTCTCTGTTTACCATCGCTCTTCAACTTCAGAGAAACAGTAAATGTCTCCTTGCCTGTACAAAAACCAGGGTGTTGCGGTGGCTAAGTCCACATTACACCCCCCATGTTGCTACAGAATGGTCTCTCCCCACACCACTGTGCCAGAAAGTTCTCCCCTTACCGAAACCCCTCCGTCCCCTCCCTTCTCCCATCGGCCCCCGTTACGTCACTCAACCTTGCCTCTACCCCCCAGCCCTCAGGCTATTAGCTTCTGATGCTCTGCCTGGGCCTGGGACTCTCTGGGATAAAATCACGCGCGGGCTTTTGTTCAGTGGTTTTTGCTTCTGTTCCCTTCGAGTGTGTTGGTTCCAATAAACGCCCGGACTTGCACGCAAAGAACCCCTCTTGTCTTTTCGTCTCCGGTTCGCGCACAGACTGTGTGTGTGAGTGGCTGCTTGCGCCCACCTGTGAGGGTGAGATCGTGTGCACGTGTGGGTGCTGGCAGAGCGCCGCCAAAGCGTCTCCACGAGGGACACTGTGGGAAAAAACGCGGCATCGGTCCACTGATGCCACCACCGCTATAACAGGGTTTCATGGGAAGACCAATTTAGCCTTCTGCCTGCTGCATTGCCTTGGCCCTTTGGAATGAGACTGCTAAAAATGCTCAACAGGTTGGTTCCACGGATTTTATACTGTGCCCTAAAGTCACATCATAATCATGTAGCTAGCACTGCTGGTGCCTCCATGTCCCCATGCTGCAGGCAAGAGCATCCGGATACACTAATGCACTACATGGCACCAATCACCACTTCCCAACAGTGTGTAGCTGACATGAGTGTTGGAGATAGGCTGTCCAGACACCTCTCCCATTCCCATAAGAGCATCACAGCAAGCTGTCAAAATACCTCACTTGTCAACCAGCAAATATTAAATAACTGGGCACAACCCTATACAAGACTTTTAACATACGCTTCTCTGTCTGTATTTGAAATCCCCCATCTCGTTGTTATCAGGAACTATTAATAACCCTTCACTGGTTCCTGACAGTTGGTGGTATGCACCAAGCACTTGTCCAGCTGTGTTTTTGAAACACAGTGACAGAAATGTGATATAATATTCTTCCTGCCTTGGCTATCCATGCTTTGTGTACCCTTATCTAAGCGGCTTCAACACTTCATACCTTCTGATTCTCTCTCTGCTGCATGTCAGTATTGTCTGTTTATTCTGCAGGGAACATACAGGCTTTATTTGCACAACTGTGAGTACAACAGGGCCCCAAGATTTGGCTGAGGCTTTTGATGGTCAGTGTTCCTCCTGCAGATGAGGCTTGAATTTTAGCATTACTCTGGACTCAGGCTGAAGGATGCATACACTCATTCAGGCTGGGATTCAAAAGCAACAAACAGCAAGGTGACGGATAGCTGCTTCTGGCTTTTGGCATGTAAGCAAAGGAATTAGCACTTGTGTAACCACACAAGTTTATAGAGCCTGGAACAGACTGGCAGGCACTGACGTTTGTGTCAGCTGAAAAAGAAAGCAACAACAAAAACCATGGAACACAGAACAGTAGTACTTCAGAAAGGACATTTCAGCTATTTGCAGAATGCCATCAGCTGAAATTTCTAAAGACCAGAAGGGCCCATTTTAAAGTGCTCAGGATGCCCAGTCAGGGCCAGGTTTTCAGTTAAGCTCAGTTCCCGTGGAGGCAGCTAAACAAGAGCCAGATTTTTAAAAGCGCTCAGCATCCAGCTGTTTCCATTGCAAAAATTCTGTCCCAGTTTTTAAACAGAGCTCAGCACCACCCAACAGGCTGTGTTATTTCAAAAGCTTACTCTAAGTGACTTCACACTTAGGTGTCATTGTTTCATTGGCTACCTACCAGAGGATCAGGCCACCTCAATTTCTGTCTTCTTCCACCTTTTCTGAGCCCTGATGTGGTCTGAATAATCTGAACTATCAAATAACTGTTCTGGGTATTGTACAAAGAGGGAGTATCAAGAAATGCACCACACAGACCACAGCATGATGAGCTTCACAGTTCGGCCAATTTGCCATGCGCTTTTGAGCTGCAAGAGCCAGCATTATGCTTTGACCTGCCAATCATGCTGACTCATGTCAAATTATGTCATCTTCCAAATGTCTGAGTTTGGAGGTCTCAACCTATTTTCACACAGATAAAGTCAAGAGTTTCTTTCTCCTGAAGTCTGCAGAAAAGCAGAAAAGACTCCATGATTCAAGGAAGACAGTGTGGCAGGTGATGTAAAACATTATCTGGTTATCAACACTTGCAGAAACTGCAGTCTTCCTTCCATCAGCATGTCAGTGTGAAGTTTTCTAAGGGCAGGAGTAACCCTTTGCTGGGAGAAGCCAGCCTCAGAGCTCCTAAATCACACACAGCTCTTACACTTCCTCTCAAACTTTCTGGGAGCTTGTAGGAAGTGCTCAGCGTACAGCCAACATTGGAAATGGTAGTAACTGCACTAGTAACTACTGTCTATGGTTCTTGTGTGAACTGAGGGGTGTAATTCAGAATATGGAAAGAATCATGGAAATTCTCAGAAGGTGGTCTGCCAGAAGAACCAGAGATTCTTTTTATTTCAGTTGTTCATGTTGGGACTTTTATTTAGGTTTTTGTGTTGGGTTTGGAGGTTTTTCTGTTTGGTTATTTGGGTTGGGGTTGTTTGTTTGTTTGGGGCTTTTATTTGTTGGTTTGTTTGTTTTTGGTGGGAGGTTGTTCTTCTTTATGTGAAGATACAGGAGACAGAGACGGAAGGGCAGAAAACTGAGTTGGTTAAAAAAGCAGCCTGCCAAACAGACAGGCTCAGGCTGTGCACTCTTAGGCATGGGTAGCTGAAGACACTTTTCTCCTTTCAGAGCAAGTTTAAAATGCTCGAACCAAGCTACTTCAAAGAAGAAAAGGCCTGAAGAGTAGGTGCATTTCAGTATTTTTTAAAAAAGATGCTGTTCATTTCCTTGTTGGAGAGGCATGTATCTCCCCATTTGAAGCTTCTTCCTCTGTCATTCCTTCCTCTCATTTCCTTGATCCCCCTTCCTGTGTGACCGTGAGACACGCAGCCATTTGGTGAGAATCAAGAGAGATATTGGCAGTTTCGGAGCTGTTGTTCATGCTTATGTATGCAAAGAACATAATTGTTAAGTGCATCATCTGTTGTAATTTGCACATCCATACACAGCATAGATCAGGGCAGTCTTCCCGTAAGGATGCAGTGCCTTTTTTTTCCTCTCTGCTTTTCTGGGCAGTAAAATATTAGGTCTCCTGGACCTCCTTGTGCCACAGGCTGAGCAAATGCCCTAGGAGGTGATTCCTGCCCCAAATAGCTTACACTCTTAACGCACCTGCAGAGAACCAGGGTGTGAAGCAGTATTTCCGTAACTCTGTTGCTTCACACACAAGTTTGAAATTACTTGAGAAATAATTTAGGTAGGTCTGCAGCAGGTGTGAGAAGTTAGCAATGCCAAACCCAGCATTATAAAAGCACTCTGCAGCCACAGACACACCAAGTGGGAGCTGTGTTGCTCCCAAAGATTATCTGAGCAAGGGGCAACCATGGAACAGTCAGTGAATACTGGTTTACAAATCAAAAACAGCAGCTGAAAAGCAAAAGTAGCAGCTGTGTAATAATAAGAGGACACAATATCGGGAAAAAAATAAAGAAACATAGAATATCAAAGGGATTTCCAATTGGCTTCCCCATCAATTGTGTTGATTCTCACAGTCACAGCAATTTGACTTCTCGTGATCTTCTGCAAGCAGAAGCCAAGCCAATATGCTTCTTAAAACCTTCAGATGCAGACAAAGGCCTCACCTGAAAGTGCAAACTGCATAGGCATATCAGAGACCTCAGAAACCAGCCTTGTGCTGTGTGATGACGGGGAAGGGGGCTTGTTGTTCCATCTGACTCTCCTAAGTAAATATGCAGTTCATAGTGTGTCTTGAATTCCTTCACCAAGCTGTACTTCTTGCAGAAGATTCACCAGTTACCGTTTAGGACCTTCAGCAATAAAACCTCACTGTCCAAAGACTTTTTTCAGTCTGTGGCAGACCCCACAGGTGTTTATATTAGAATCCTGCACTCACTGGATTCTGACTATGTTATCTCAGGGAGCCTCATCTCCTTCCCTGGTACGTGGAGTGCTATGTCTCCTTTTAAGCAGAGATTCAGAAGAGAAAATTTCCCTTCAGACTTTAAAACAGCACTGCACCTTGTGTGAACACATGGAAGGCCCACTGAGTCTCCACCAGTGTTGGAATGCCAGTTCCTTCCCAGCCTAGCTCTTCTGCTTAGTGGAACAGAGAGCTGCATTATTGGATGCTACTTTTGTGCAGCAGCAGCAGAAATGGGGCAGCTGGGGGCTACCAGTGAGCACCAGCCACTTTCCACACATGTGCTTTCAGGTTATGCTTTACATGTAAAGTGCTCTTTTCCTCCAGCTGCACCACGGGGACGTGGCTGCCAGGCAGAGCCACAGCCACTAGAGGGCATTTGAAGGACATCAGATCAGAGGGTGGCAGGAGTCTGGCCAGGGGGTGAGCCAGCCATGCCGGCATGTCCCGCTCTGCCAAGCTGTGGCATGCAGCAAGAAGTCTTATCCCAGTGCCTTTCTCGTTCTGTCTTTCTGCAGTTGCCCCTGGGCACTCTGTTAGTGGTTTGCATTGCATAGATTCTTCCCATGGATGAACTGCTGCAAATGGGCAGTTGCTGAGGTGGAGCAATGCTGCTAAATAGGTCACTGAAGAACTACAACTCTCTTGATTGCACCCTTCCAAATAGCTATGTATGTAGATATCAGACAGAGCTTCATTCATCAGTTTTAATCAGCTTCTGCAACCTCCTCATTTAGTTTTTCTTGGCATTAAGAAGTCCATAATTTTCTTACCTTTTGCCATCTACTCCCTCTTAATGGAGAGAGCTGTTCTCAAAGGCCAAACTTTAACAAAAGCATGCACCTACACTTCATACCAACCTCTTTCAAGTCCATTTCAGTAGATGGAGGAATTGAGTATGGCCTTCTGTATTCCAGATGAAGGCCAGGGCCTTCAAAACAAAGTATTTGCAGCGACTTCATTACCATATAACTGTCTGCCATCCAAAGGGAATGCCTGACACAGACCATATGAATCCTTTCAGTCAAGCTTAAAAAACTCCCCCAATGATCCTCTTTACTGCCTCCTTTTAATTTTTTTTTTCAAGAGATCAGCAGTACATAAACAGCATGGAAATACATGCACTTGCACAGTGACTTTCTGCACGGATGAGTTCCCATGGGAAAAGTTTGCATTGAAGAGCTCCAGGTTGGTATTTCTGGCAGCAGCTCCATGTGTGTTGGAGAAAAGGGACAGGCAGGACAAGGGTGAGCTTCCACTTGCAGTAGGCCAAGAAATATCAGAACAAGATTGCCTTGGTCAGTCCTTGTCTCTTGTTAGATTTTTTTTATAGTCTAAGAATGACCAAGTGCTGCCTCAGTTATCTCCACATCAAATTGCTTGGCAAAACTTCAGATGCTCAGGAGTGGCCTTCTGGAAATGAGCAGGAGTCTTGCAGAGTTGAGACAGAAAACCTAATGCTTTCCATAGACTTGAGAGAAAGGATTCCCAGCCAGCATCGAGTAAGACCAGTCAAAGGCTACAAAAACGGAAACAGCCTCTCTGTCCCTCAGACATTCGGAGGTTGAGTCCGATGGACTTGTGAGGGGGGTTGGGAGCCCTTTGGGCACAGGTCCAGAGACTCAACCCCTATGACTGTCACAGCAACACAACACCATGACTCATCACTATGTGCCAGAATGCAGCTACTGCGGGGTGGGGGTGCGAGTGATAGGCTGGATTTAGCTCAGGACATGCACGTTGGAGGTGGTATGAGGACCTGTCTGCTCTTGGAAGGAATTCTGATGGACGTGTAATATAGAATTGGTGCTCTTGTGCTTCTCAGTGGGGTTTCTACACCAACTTTCTGCTTCCAGGAGCTTGGATTGAGCACATCAAGCTTTACAGTCAAGAGAGGCACTTTTATACAAAGTCAGGCTTTAAATCTCACCAATATTTCAGGAGGTAGCACTGGGATAATTTTTATGCTAGCGGCAGGGACAAGAGATATTTCTTGGGGCACGGTAGCAGACCTGTGGGTAGAGCCCAAGAACCTTGATAATGTTATTCGAATGCAGCATCCAGCTTTTTACATAACAAGTCAGGTTTTACAGACCTTGAGCTACCTGTCTCCACTCATGAATTAAGACCCAGCAAACCACAAACTGAGCTAATTGGTATATTTTTCCCTTAAGAAGAGAATTAGAGAACACATTTGTACTGGGAATTGCAAATGATACATTCTGCCTGAAGGAAAAAGTATTATCACTCCAGGAGGAAAACTCACATCCCCAGGGTTCTGAAAGCAACTCATGTTGACTCTCTTGTTTTAGTCTGTTGGGGATTTGAGAGGAATGATTTGAGGCAGGACCAATGGGGAAAATTCTCTCCTTGCATTCTCTTTCTCTTTTACAAGACTGTCACACAACAGGTGATGAACAGGCTTCCTCACAGTCATTATGGTAAATGCAGATTACATTTCATACACAACAGACAGTTGCTGCAAATCTTGACTGGTACATTCTATAAGGATATACTGGTTTCAGGGAGGCCATAGATGCCATTGCTGATCAATAAGTAATAGATTATATTTTTTTCCTCCCACAGCATGATGTGCTGTTTGAAAGGAGGACTGAATTAAATCAAGTAAATAAATAAACTAAATAGAGTTCCTGGAGTGAACAGAAAGCACTATCATTATGCAGTTAAAACTCCCTCATGCTGCTGGTTTCAGAACAGATTTGTCATCTTAGGCTACTTTGGTGACACACAGGTGGGAGAAGAGTAGTGTGATACCATAATCCTGCCTACCACAAGAATGTGGTATTTTCCTTGGACTGCTATGCAAATTCTGGAATCCACCTTTGAAAGTCATCTGATCCAGATCATGCACAAAGTGGGGCTATTGCAAAGATGATCCAGAGGTTGTCTGAGGAGACAGTTCACACATGTCCAGTCTTAGACACCAAGAGAGGACATGAGCTTCACAGAACACATTTCAACAGTGACTTTACCAGTTGTCAAGGCTGCACAAGTGCTGGATTTTAAAGTTGAAATTAGGTGTGGAACCCTAAAATACCAGTACTGTGGAATCTTGGTTTCTGGTATGTGAGTCTTACCCTGCTGATGTGATGTGGACAACACTGCAATGTCCTAGTGAAGTCAGCATAAAGAGGTTATTTTTGCAACGTCAGAGAGGAAAGAACAAAGTAGAAACATATTTTCAGTGTTAGGTGTAAAGAAATCCTGTATTTAAAAGGTGTACTTGTTCTCTTATATTAATACAAATGTGGGAAAATCTCGGGTACAGAACTTTCAAACAAAAACAGTGTAAGAATAGGTTCCACGGGAGTGGATTTTGTATATCAAATTTTAGTGTTCTGCAGAAATTGAATAAGTTATCATTATTGCTGTGGAGTTATGTCGAAGTCAATCTACTGGATGTATAGAAATTATAGTTCTTAGGATTACATCAGGATTACATCAGGAGAAATAAAGGCTGAAGGTGAACTTTGGTCAGACATTACATATAAAATAAGCATACTGTACACTGACTTCTGAATAAACACATACAAACTTGAGCAATTTCTTAAGACAGCCAAAACATCTTGCTGACCTGTATTTGCAGGGAGGGCTATTCTCCTTATGGCATAAAACTAGGTTCAGTGATATCAAAGTATTTATAAGTATTTGTGTATTTGTTCTAAATCACTTACTAATGCTACTTGAGATGCCTGTATGGGAGTACATCACCATTAAAAAAATTTAGCAAAAATGAACATTCTTAATTTTTTTTTCCTTTGCTGGTAATATATGCTGTCATAAGATAATAGTGAGTTCTACTATGTAGGTTTTGAGAACCGAAATGTAACATGTAGCCCTGAACTTTGTCCTCTTCCTGGTAGAAATACAGGGCAATTTTTGAAGGTGTTTTTATTTCCTGACAAAATACCTAGTTTCCTGTGTGTAGATGTATTAGCTACTTGTAGACTTTAAAACATATGCTAAGCAGCTGTAACTATGTAGGCCTAATGCCACATCAAAACCCTTAGCCTGCTCCCCTCTCCTCATTCAGACTGCTGGAAGACAGGGCTGTGCTCTACTTTTTGTGCAGCCAAGGGTCTCCGAGGAGACACATCTGGTTGAGTAAGGAGTGTGCCTCAAGAAGGCACAAAAACATGAAGTGCAGAGCAGCTACTGACTTCGATGGGCTTCCTCTTGTTACTTCCTCCTAAGCTCATCTCTCAAACTAGTATTTGGAGTTGGTAAGCAACTTTATGTGGGGGCTTTTGTGCCTCTCAAAAAGAGAGTTAATTATACACAATAATGTTTTTGGCTGGGCGATGGGACAGCGTCTCAATTACACTTTGGCCACCACATATTTTCAATATTGAAATCACAAGAATCTTTCTGTGAAGGATAAATTGACAACAAAGTATCTTACTAAGAAGAGCGCTCTTTTTCTGTATCTCCCTCGTACAAACAAATAATAGTTAATAACATGAATTGAGCAGATTCTAGTGCAGCTGGCCAAGGAAAGTATTTGTCTTATGCTGAACACCTTCTGTTGCACTCTGCAAACACAAGCTGCTAGAATGACCTCAGCACTTCTTTTGCTTTTATTCAAAATCATCAAGATGTTTATGATTCAGTTTCCTCCCTATCTCAGCAGTAAATACCTACATGGCAAAGGCCTGTAAATCTGCCATTCAAGCAGCAAAAACAACAACATGACAATCCAATAAATGACTCCTTCACAGTGTTTTCATTATACAAAGAAGACTTTTTCTGTGCTCTGTCCAAGAACACCATCCTGCAAAGTTTGTTTTATAATAAACAAGGGAGGTCCAGCAGAGATGGGCAGCAGATCAGAGGAAAGAGAATGTCATGTAGCTAAAGCAGGGTGAAAAAGAAATGAAGGCATAATTATTGTTGAGCATGTTCTTAAATTACCCAGTGATTCTGTTAAATTCACTTTCTTACACAGATTACTTTTTTTTTTTAAGTGGTCTTTCGTGGCTATATTCATTAATACCTGGGTAGTTAGCAGTGCTGTGAATGGTTTGCTATTCTTTCCTGCTTTCTGAGTAAGAAAATGAATTCTTTGCCTGTATTTTTTGGTGTTGATCCACTAGTAAGGGATAATCAACCAACAGGCAGTTGAAGCAAATGGCTTTTTGGACAAATCATGAATTTATATATGGCTACAAAATATATTTCAAAATCTTATGAACAAAACAATCTGTCAGAATGTAAACTAGTGCATTCATCATTTACAAACTGAAGAGAAGACTGCTTCAAACTCACTGAGTAGTTTGCTCATCAGAATTTGTCCAACTT
>WEIT01020027.1:0-13416 GCA_013389985.1 Dryoscopus gambensis | reverse complement strand
ACACACACATAAAAAAATCCAAACAAAAAAACAAAGAAAGGCAAAGAAAAGGCCTCGAAATCAAAAGCTACAATCAGATTGGCTCAAATATTTTATGTCCTTAAGGACTTGACTGTCTTCCATAACTCTGGGCTCAGCCTGTTGCACAGGCATCCCTGCATTTTTCTCCTTCAAAATAAAAGCCATTTTCAGTTGTGGCAGGAAGTTATATAAACAGGGATTTTTACCTAACTCAGGCGAAATAAGAGGAGGAAGAGGAAAAAACAACCAGGATGATTTTATCTGTTTGTTGGATTTCTCTGTATAGATGGCTAGATTTTAAAAAAACGGAGACTCTTGCTTCAGTAGGTATGTTTTAGAGCTGATACCAGGAAGGGAATAAAAGTGGTGAGACAGAGAAATGGGGAGAAGGTCAGAGCCAGTCCTCTTCAGCAGAAGAATGTTGAAAGAGAACAAAGAGGGAGGATGAGCAGAGAAGAGCTCTGTGAGCCTCCGAACAAGAGGGAATGGCAGAAGTCTTGAAAACAAGAAAACCAGAATTCAACCCTTTCTGCATACAAAGTAATGTTAAAAGGAGCAATCAGGTGAGGAAGCTGAGCCCTGGCGTTCTTGAGAGAAGTTTCAGTGTTGGAAGTGTAAGAAGAGGGGAAAAAAAGAGGGAAAAATCTCAAACCCAAGGAAAGCCGAAGCAGTGCAGGAAGACAGAAGGAAGAGGTCAGCTCTGGCTCTGTTCTTCTGCACAGCAGCAGCACGGGCTCAGTGCACATGTGCATCTGCACAAGGAGAAGGGCAGAGCAGTGCACAGTGTGACTGCACTGCAGCTCACTAAAAAGAGCAGTTTCCACAAGATATAGAAAAAGACACACACCAGAGTGATTTAGCTACTAGCTGTGCTTGCTATTTTTTTAATGGCTTTTTCCCTTGTGTTGTACAAACAAGCCTTATTTTGAACAGGATATTGTCCTTTCATTGCTTTCCCCTGTAGCTGATGTTCTTGTCAGCATCTCCTGCCCTAAAATACAGACCACATTGTAATGATGCTGCAGTGCAGTAACTTTCAGGGACAGCGGGAAGAACATCCCTCTGATAACTGTGAGGCCTCTACTGCAAGAGTAGGAAAAAACCCTTCCAAAAGGGATGGCCTGGCAGCTCCTTATTAAGTATTTAGTATGTTTTGTCAAGAAACACTAGAAAATAATAAAGTGACCCATGGGCAAAGTACAAGGCCCAAGGAACAATGGGAAGCCAGGGGTGACTGCTTTTTTCTAGCTTCAAACTACCTTGTTGATTGCAGCATGGTAATAATAGTGCTTTGCAGGCAGCTGTGCTCCTTCGTAACGCACTGTGTGGGAACAAGGGAAAATTAAGGAACACAGAGCCGGTGCCCAGCTTCCTCTCCGGCAGCACATGGGCCCAGAGAGAGGCAGTGCTCCCCTAGGCAGGAATAAGCACTATGTCCATTTTCTTTATTGCAGATTGAAACTGACTGAAAGATCAGTTCTAAGACAAATGAAAAATGGCCGATTTTTAAAAGCCTGTATCCTAGCTGTATGAAAATATCCTAACAAAGTCACAGTAACAGCTTTTTTTGGTCTATTTTGTCTCTATCTATAAACTCCAATACCCTGCTATGTCACAGGACTTAGAAAACTATTTCTGCAGACCTGATTTAGGAGCTGTCTGTGGAAAGATTATCTAAGATGTCTATCTCAGATACCTGGGAAACCTTAAGACACTTTTATGGCAGAGAGCTGTAATTATCTAATACACCAAGAATATTATTCAATTACACATCTATTGCAGAAGCAGAGCAAAAAAAACCCACAACAAACTGTTCAAGTCTTTGCATTTCTGTAACTGCAGAAAACTGGGGAATCCAGTAACCCTGCCAAGGTGCTAGCCATCAGAAATTTTATTCAGCGTGCTATGTGTCTGTTCCCCACAGCCTTGCACTACAAAGGAGGTCAGGACAGGGATTCCTTCAGGCATGTGGTGGAGCTGTGTGTATCAAAGACAGTACTGAAAACATGGCTTGAAGCAAGACTAAAATGTGGTATCTTTACAGCAGTGCTATTTTGCAGAAATACTGCCTTGCTTAATTACGCTTGCTGAATAGCCAGCCAACCCACCACAAAATAGGAGAAGAGGGGTGTGGCTAACACAGAACAGACATGGATTTGCCCTCTGAGGCTACCCTGGCCAGCCAGGCTGTGAGAGCATAGCACCACAGGCAGAGGGGGCAATAGCAACCTCAGTCAAGTGGGCAGCCTGAGTCATGCCAGGTGAGTTCTGTGGAGAGCCTGGTGCTCTTTATCCTGGAGCCTTAAGTCAGCAGCCCAGGAATGCACTTTCTCACGAAATGTATAAGCCTGTGTGTGTGCATTCCCTGAGGACCTTGGAAAGAGTACATGACTTCTGGTGCCAGTGCTGTTCATTTAGCTGTCTGTCCCAGACCAAGGCAGGTGAGAATTTTTTCAGACTGTTATGATGATCCCCAACATTACCTTATTGCAACTTGATTAAGATCCTGCTGTCGTATTAGCCCTTTTTCACTTAGCCTTTCCTTGGGCAGATTCCCAAACACTAACCAAAATGGACTTCAGGATCTAACACAGGGAATTTATTTTCTCCCATCACAACAGAAGAGAATGTTTTGTTCTGCTCTAAGAATCTGAAAAAGATTTGTTAAGTACATCCACAGAAAAAGTTTCCTCTGGAACTCTCATTTCCTGGCTGCAGTAGGCCTGTCACATTTCTACTGATTCATTGTTCAGCTTCAGGAAACAAAACAGCTCTTGGTCCCTCTGCTGAAGTTTGCTCCTTTTGTATCATAGCCTGTGATAAAATCCTAACTGCGCTGTCTTGGATATTCACTGCATCCTTGTTAAACAAGAGGGAATGCTTGATGCATAAATTATCCTGTGCTTAATTTTGCATATCATATCATTTTAGAGCATTTAGAAATGCTGGACTTAGCCAGCATTTATCCTCACAGCTGTGTCAGTTTCAGTCTCAGTGACTTGCTTGCTAAGGATACAACACTGAGTTTCCATGGTAATCAATGCTCACAGTGTCTGAGTGACAACAGAAAACTTTTGGGCATAAACTCTCTCACTAAGAAGCATTCACCTTTCTGCAGAGAACATGCTTGTACCTCAAGTTCTGCTCAAATTCCTGCACTGACTTTAAATGCTGTGAACAGATTCCAGGTCTTCAGTCCACAAACAAAGCCAAGGGGCATGACAGTCGCCCAATTGCTCAGCAGTCACACAGTTTGGTGTTTCCAAGTGTGTCTTTCCCTCTACCCTGACCTCACCTGGTTTTGCAGGCTCCCAAAATAGTGCACCAGGAGAGAGAATCTTTTTCAAACCAACTTTCTACAGTGGCCTGTGCCTCCAACACCAAACAATGCACTCCAGTATATTGAACTGGAGTCAGCTGCAGCAGGCATGAACAGGATCAAACCCTGGTGAGTTTTAGGTCAGCTGCAATACTGCAGGCAGTCCTGCCCACTGCAAAAGTACAACCATCCCCTCAGGCCAGGATAGGAAGCCTTCACCTCACCTTAGCTAACCTTGACAAATGCTCACTATTGTGTATTCTCATATAAATTCCTGGAGACAAGCAGTTGACTTCAGTTCCTGAATCAAAATTGTCCAGATAGAGCCATACTTGGAAGTAAGTTTAAAAAAACTATTAAAAAGTCTTGTTCTGTTTTCTACAAGCAGCAGAAACTCCCTCACTGGCTAAAGGACATCACATTAAACAGAGAAGAGATGTTGGAAATAACCACACTTTTTCTTGATATACCAACGGAAGGCAATAACCTCATGGTTCCCCTAGCATTTGTATTATATGTTGTACTGTGAAACAATCCACTTATACTTTACTCCTCATCTGTCAGTAGTGAAAGTGCTTTTAAGAAGGTAATGAACCACTCATTCAAGATTTGATGGTTGAAGATACCTTTGGACATGCTCAAGAAAAAACAGAACCAAAGAATCTCTTTAGGGAGAAGAACCAGCAAGCAGGCTCTGTGTGTAAACAAAACTCTCCCCACAAGAAAACATGATGACCATCATGACAGATCTGCTGTCTTAAATGGACAGTGAGACTTGGTCAGGGTGTGCGAGCTTAAATGAAAAAGAGTGAGGCACATGCTTCAGAGCTCTGCAGTTTGCTTCAAGTCATGAAAGAATTCCCCTCTCATCCTCATTTTCATCCTCCTTCCAGATCAACGCCACAACTCAAGGTTTAGCAGCAACTGGAATTTTTTTCCATTGAAGAATTCCAGGAAAAGGATTGTGCCTTAAAATGACGGTTTCATTACTTGTGAACCGAAGCAGCTGAGAAATCCTTTGAGAAAGGACATCCCAAGGTTAAAAAGAATGAAATGGTTCTTCAGCTGCTATTGAGTGTTACATCTCTCCCATGATTAAACTTGCAATATCTGGTCTCTGTGCCTCTCTGTGACTGCTTCCATCTGTGCAATTGTATTGGGGTCACTCCTCTAAAATCTGCAGCTGTCCTCAACCTTTCCCTTGCATATTCGTCACACCAACAGTTTTCCACCTGAAGGGTCTGTTGGCAGCTGGGAGTCTCTGTGAGAGTATTTGAACACCTGCCCTAAACCAGCCATTTCTGAATTTCACTGGGGAAAAGTCACTAACTGGTAATTCCTCCCCCATGTTAATCAGTGATGGGGACTTACAATGCCCCAGCACACATTTACCAAAATGCTGTTTTGCATCTAACATGGTAAGTGTCTAAATCTAGCTCCTGGTCTGAGCAGTACTTGTAAAAAAAGCTCTGTCACACGAGTCCACTCTTGAAGGTTGAGGTACTCAAGTTCCTACAGCGTAGATAGCCCCATGGCTATTAACCTCTGCTTCAGCCTGCTCTGGGAGAGCCATTCCATGACCATACACATTACAGAAGTGTCAGCCAAGGGTAAACATATCCCTGAAGTCTGGATCCTAACACTGAAACCACTCAGCTTCCTTTGAACTGGCGTCCTATTAAAAGTGTTGAATAATTTTATCCACAGCAGCAGTCACAGAAAAGCCAGGCTTCTGCAGCCATGGAGAGGATATACTTACACAGAAAATGGGACAGGGACAGTTTTTACCTGACAGGCATAGCCCATCTCCTAGATAGGTCACCTGGGCAATGGAACTATTGAGAGACCTTGTGCTTATATAGAATCATAGAATCATCTAGGCTGGGGGAAAAAAACCCCTGCTCTGGGGCAGGAGATTCATCTAGACCAGCCAATAATATTGTCTTCTTCAGTTAAATGAGAGCTGAGTTAATTGGAAATCCCATCACAAATTCCTTGATATGCCCTACTGTTAGGAGATTTTTACATTTCCTTTCCTCTTTCTCTGCTGTCAGTGATTATGTGATATGTTGGTAGCCTTCAGCAGTGTGCCCTCATATTCAATCCCTTGAATACAAGGATTGTACCTCTGAGAAATAGCATCACAGCACCAGACCCACGTTCTCGCTGGGCTCCTCACTGTGCAACACGCTGTTGAGAGCAGAGGGGGCAGAGCAGGGCTTTGCACAGCTCGGGCAGCTGGAGTCTGTCTGCCACGCCTGGCTCGTACTTCTCTGCAGCCACAGGGCTACTCTACCACTGGTGGAGCTCTTGGGCTTGTTCTGAGGGTTTTCCACATGCAGAAGAGTTACAGCACTGAATTCCAGCCTTTTATTTACAAGCTTTCTATGGAATGTGACTGGTGAGTCGACCTGGCCTGGGTGCCAGGTACCCACCAAACTGCTCTATCACTACCTTTGTCAGCTGGACACAGAAGGGGGACAAAATAAAATGGAAAACAATTCATAGGTCAAGATAAGACAGTTTACTAAGGCACAAGTAAAATAGTGCTTACTCAAACAAAGGAAAAAACACCATGATTTTATTCGGTACTTCCCATCAACAGTGGACCACTTCCCAGGAAGCAGGGCTGCAGCACTGCAGTGTTGCAGTTGCTCCAGAAGACACTGTAAATAACCAGTGCTCTCCCTTCCTCCTCCTTTACATAGCTTTTATATATGAGCTGATGTCATTTGGTAGGGAATATTCCTTTGGTCAGTTTGGTCAGCTGTCCTGGTTATGTCCTCTGCCACGATTTTGCCCACTCCCAGGCTGCTGGTGGGAGGGTGGAATGATGGAGAGACAGCACTGATGCTGTGCAGAGCTGCTCAGCAGCACCAAAAACACTGGTGTGCCACCAACACCTTTGTAGGTACCAATGCAAAGTACAGCACTGTGGGAAAATGAACTCCATCTCAATAAAATGACAACAAACAATAATGCTTGTGTCAAAGCTCAATTGTGCACTCATCCATGTTGTGCGTCCTTTCCTAGATGAGGAAGTGTGCATGAGGAAATGTCCCATCATCTTCTCCTTGTGGGGATAGTGGCTAATATGCATAGGAGGGTCTTAGAGGTTTCTGGATCTCATAAAATAACAAAGCACAGTAAATATTTACAAAGCAAACTCGAGATCCTTCAGAAGCAGTTGGATTTTTAAGTCTGCTACACGTACAGCCACATGGTTTCTTTAGAACTACAGGGTGAAAATTCAGGTCAGTTCAACTAAGAGAATATTAACTATTCTGTGTGTCATATTTGAATTTATGAGTGAGATGTTTTCATTCTCAGAGAAGTGCTCAATATGGAGATGTGGTTTCTGGGAATGCAAATAGCTCACACAATTTTTTTAGCAAAGATAAACAAATGGTTGTTTGCACAGGTGTAATTAAGCACAGAAGAGGCAAACCTCTGCACAGAACTGATTCACAGTCAAATTCATCAGCCTTAAAAATCCAGATTACATTGCATGTTGCTGTATTATCAAACGGCTGTTTCAGTGACTTGAATTACCAGGTCTTCAGAATGATGTAAGTTAGGTGATAACTTTCGAGTTTAAGGTAAAATTGGTTTAAACTCTGACACTGTCAGTGTTGGGGGGAGGCAGGACAGTGTGCCTTATTGCAAGAACTGAAAGTCCATCTTCCCAAACACAAACATATAGCACTGCAAGCCATAGAAATTATTTAAATAGAAGGTAGTATCTACTGTCAGTGTTTCTTTTCCAAATAGTGCACCAATAGATAAAGAATATTCTTTACTTTGAAGAATTTGCATTTGCAATATAGAAGGAAAAACCAAACACTATTTGGGACATAGGTAAGATGTTTGGGGATGTCATGTAGAATGTGGGACTCATCATAAAATTCCAAGAAAACCTAACTCTGCTGTGGCTAATGTCAAAACCTCCATCCCTAAAATCAGAGCCATCACTCAAACAAGCGTTCCTGCAACTCTAAAGGCTTATTAAATCTCATCACAGACTATCCCAGTTCTTTACTTCTCCTTTACATCAATCAGCCCAATCTGAATTCAACAAATTTCAGGAAACGGAGAAAGTTATGAAAGAATTTAAATGCTATTTGAGAAATCCACTGTCTTCCTTATGATAATACATACTCAAAAAGTGTAACAACCAGCAGATGTCCCTGCAGCCACTGCACATATGAGGAAAAGCAGGGGGAAGAATGTAATGAGGGAGCATTTCACTTTGACTTCCAGAAATGTCAAACCTACCCAGAAAATTCCAGAAGAGCAGAGACTGACAGCATTATAGCAGCACTCCCTAGGAAGGAATCAGCCTCTTAAATTGGTTTTACAAATAGCAACATGAATGCCTTAGAACTGTCTGTTTTCAGAGTGGTTTATCAAGAATAAAAATTTTCTAAATTTGGCGTCTGTGCCTCAAAAAGGCTTTGTTTTCAATAAGGGCAAGCTTGCCATCCCTGGAGCTAACCTGTACCTGTACTCCTTGTCCTCCCACAGGTGAAAATGACTGCCACAAACATCTCCTGGTCTGCTCAAACTCAGAGCATGCAGCTTCAGGCTTTCCTTTGCTAATGTATACACAGAAACATGTGAAAAAAATTAGTATTTACCCTACCAAATCAAGACACTCTGGTGCACATCAAATTCCCTCCATGGCGGGAGGATGAGCTGGAAAACGAAGCAGATGATAGTTATGAGTCACTGTATTTAATGTGCTATGGTAAGGCACTTGAATGTTATGACTGTGTGAGCAATAGAAGAAGCTGTCTGATAACAAAGCACATATTTTCTACCACTGTGAATGATTTGTAAGCCCAGTGAGTTGCTGACTTGCAGCCTAATGTCCCCTGGTAGACTCATCTTTATTGAACCCTGCTGATACTTAAGATTTCCCGGCAGGTAGATTTGTGTAGCATTTCTGTCTTGTACAGAGGCAGTCCCTCTTGCCACAAAGTTACAGTCGGCTTTTGGCTTGAGACAACTGAGGAAAACCTCAGGGAGCACAGCAGAAAGACGGAAGCTCTTTGAAGCCATTTTTTTTCTTCCTGAACTCTGGGTGGCCAAAACCCAAGTGTAACTTGCCACTGACTTCAATGGACCCTGCTTGCAGACTGCTGTAAAATGACCACCTCTTACCTCCTCACAGGTGGCATGAAAAAAATGCTGAAGATGTAGAGAGTCTGTTGGGTGTGAATGCAATTGTTGCATGTCTCTCGGGCTGCATCAACACATAACAAACGTGATCCTTCTCCTTGCCCTTCCAAGGTGGTGGGTCATTCAGTTTGCAGGGGAAAAAAAGGCCAGATGATGGTAGACTTTACTATATGATGTATGTTTGTATGAAAGGTTTTTATTTTTCTTATTCTTTAATTTCCATGAATTACATTTTATTTCCCTCCTCTGTTTTAAACAAATAGAGTAGCAAGATTTGTACATGTATTTTACTACTATTAAATGAAAAGCTTGCAGTTCATACCTGTGATACATGATGTATGATGCTGCAACAGGAAAAGTAGCTAGTGTTGTTACAGACCTTCATCTTAATTATGAAAATTTTTTATTTAAATATAGAGCTGAGCATACAAAATACAGCTCTAGGCCATCTGTTAGTTTTCCATCTGGACTCATTTGCAAAATACTCTCTGTTTCCCTCCTAAACACTATTTATAATCTTCCTAGGAAAAAAGTATGACTAATCTATGGCACACAAGAGATAGCTATTTGCATGCCACTTTTAATAGAAGTGGTTGTATAGTTCAAAGTAGTAACAAAATATATTTATTTTGTTTTGTGTGCAGGTGTAAAAGCTCACGTGGTCTAAACACACATATGAAAAACTTTCGTATCACACTGCTTTTAAATAGCAAAAAGTGAAAATCTTCAAGATGTCTGATTTAATGGAGGAGTTACAAATGAGGATGAACAGTTAGCATTTTGAAGTGCCTGACTAGGACTTTTGCAGTGGTTCTGAAGTGGCTTGTATTTCTGTCTTGCTTATTCTGAAATGTCTCCAGAGGCCTGATTTCTGAAGATGATCACTCAGTTTATTATAAAGTATCTTGAGCTGAATAATTCAATATTAGTATAATCCCTAGTAGTTTTCCCCAGACCAGTAAAAGTGTGGGTAATGGGTCTGGCCATACCTAAAGCAGGAGTTGCAGGGAGCCTCCTGGCAGATACAAGCATGGGGCTGATTTCATAGTACCCTCCAAGACCATCTGTGGGTCGCCACCAGTGTCATCCAGAGCCACAAACAATGGGCTGCTGAGAGCTGTGTGGTATTTTCTCTCTGCACTCAGTATCACAGAGCAGTGAAAGCCTCATTCCCTGGAGGCTAATCCCTAGTCATTCATACACCATGGAGAAAGGTATCCTGAAATATTTTCTCAGGTCCTCCTCACTCTCCTAACATGTCATCTTTGGCAAAACTCTACTTCACAGCTGCCAGAGTGGAAAGCAAGAAGTGGCTTATTTCAAGGGTTTATGAATTGAAGGGCAACTATTCAACAGTATCTTACTCTCCTCTTCCCCTTCTCTTCATTTTTCAGTGAACAGGAAAATGTTTTTAGACTCCCTTGCTTGTTTTAATTCTTCATAAAAAGGCAAAGGTTGATTTCTCCTGACTAAGTTGCATGCAAAGTTCTGAAGAAGTTCTTTGCAGCATACTGTTAAGTCATCTTTAGGGGTTTTCGGGTTTTTTTTTTTGGTGAGCAAACAAATTATGTTCTAGAAAACACACAGAAAAAGAACTGGAATAAATTGCCAGGCTCCCTGGCATTGCTTCTTCAGGCTGTCTCACATTTCATTGCTCTTGCCTGTCTGTCTTTTTGCCATCAGTGTGGCAGGATGTTTTAAGTTCTCTGCAACAAAGCCTGTCTTTTTTTTCTCTCTCAGTTTTCAGTACTATAAATAAATGCATTGTTGCAAAATGAAGCTTGCATGTGCAGTTACAATGCAGCTCTCCCCTACACTCCAAATCTGAAAAAATGTGGTCCCTGACTACTGATTGTGAAATGGACCACACTTGAAAAGTTGCAGCAGTCCGTATGCAGAATCTTTTCTCTAATACTTGAAAGACCTGAAAACTCCATGCAGCAAAATAGTTTTTATTTTATGGTAATAAGAACAAAATGACACTGTGAAATACCAACTATCTTTTTAATGTCTTCCTGTCAAAGATGAAAAAACTGCCTTATCTCAGAGTGTTGTATACCTTTACAATGAAATAGAGAAAATCAGAACCAATGCAGGAGGTACAAAAGACACATCATGTACTGAGTTTAAATATCTATAATGCAAAGATTAGTAGCTATTTACTGACAATTTAATTAACTTCTCCCCACCCATGCCGCCTCAATTTCAATTCTTTCAATAACATATGGCAACCATAGAGTGCATTTTGCGGACATAACCCCCTCACAAATATTTGCATACATACAGCTGGACGTGGCTCAGGAACTGAAGAACACTCTGTGGCACACAGTAGGCACACGTGGCTCCACAGGTGAGGCTCAGCAATGTGACAAACTCTGGGCTATGTGGTGTCCGCATTCTAAGCACTTCAGAGCCCTTTATGTACCATAAGGCTTTGGTCCCTGCTGGCTCCTGTGTGCTGGTGGCGGCCCTGCCCTTTGCTCAGTCCCCCGTTTTCGCTTGTGTGACAGCTGCAGTTAGACCCACCGCTTGGTACCAGCACTGTCTGAAGGCACTGCTGTGCCTTGTCAGAACCAGCCATGCAGGCAGCCTTCTGGAGAGACTCATATTGCTCCGTGGGACTCAGCCAGCACTGGGAGCTGCAGACATAGTTAATACTTCCCCTGAAGTTTCTCCTCTTAGTTTCCAAGGAGAAAATAGGAAAAAAAAAACAAACCAAACCAAAACAAAAAACAAAAAAACCCCAAACAAACAAACAAAAAAAACCCAACCACCACGAAATAGGACACTTTATTAGCTCACTGGTAGGGAAGCTTACTCTTGAACTTTTGAAGGTCCCTCTTCCTGAGCCAGCATCAGCCCTTACCCTTCCCTGCTAAGTCAATGGAACTATCAGAAGTCGAGACACTGTTTTCTGCTGCATCTGGGATGCAGACAGGAGAAAGGTACCTACCTAACCGAACAGTAACCTCAGGGGCATTATCTATGATGTTTGTAGAAAAAAACCCAAATGCAGTGGGGCAAGGCAAAGGTAAGGCAAAGGCAAAGCAAGGCAAATGCAAGGCAAGGCATGGGAAGTTCGGGAAGTTGGCAAGGGAAGGGAAGGGAAGGGAAGGGAAGGGAAGGGAAGGGACGGGAAGGGAAGGGAAATACAAAAAATCCTAGCTATGGCAGAAACCTCTGGTTTCTATCTATTGCCCAGGAGGAAAATCTTCCCCACAAGGAAGTCTTGTGTCTAATTTAATGCTCTATATGTAAGCACTCTCAGCCTCTGGGTTAGTATGAGGTCAAAGGCACAAATGGCACAATTTACATTTCTCAGTAGACCAGGACTAGTCCAAGCAGTTACTCTGTTTGTATGAGTTCACAGGAAGTGAGTTTGAACTCTAAGCGAAGGTTTAAGATGAAACTCTGTTTCACAGATATGCAATAAAATTTATGTACCATGAACATACAGATCAGTCTGTAACAGTCACAAGTTCCAGGGTTTGATGTGTCCTGTAGTAAGTAAGAGTAAATCTTCCACAGTCATTATGGTTAAGTAGAAATGACCCAATTTTCAGAAATGCTAAACACCCACTTTTTTTGTCAGTTCCCATGAGGTTTGCGGATGCTCCAGACTTTTTAAAATCCCCTTACAACTGGGGCATCACATAGCTACAGGTGAATTCCTTGGCAAACAATCTGGTCTGGGGTTTGTCTTCAAGTTTGTTGTTACAGTGCTGGCTACTCACATAGAAAAGGCTACTCCTTTCTAATAGGATTTCTTGGAATCTATTCTGGAAATTTCTTTACATTTAGAGTCAGACCCTTAAATGTATTTAAAATGCTTTAGAAAACTGCAATTAAAAAAAAGAAGTCAGATGGCAGATTCCTGGAACAGTTTTTTTCCATTTATCTTGCCAGGTTAAAGGAAAATCTTCCATAGCAACATAGCAGCTTTCACCCATGCATTAACAAAAAGCCTTGATTTATTTTTTTCATTGTAGGAGATGTAATTTCATTTCTCTTATCATTATGTCTATTTCACATACTTTGCTACTCAACAGTCTTTTATTTTTAGTCCTTTGAGTTGCTTATAAATATACATTTTTCAATGCCAAGTGAATTATCAGCCCATTAATAACTTTATACAGCCTGAAATGCCAGTCTCTCTCTCTCTTTCTGGGATGCATGTGTATTCTCAGTTTCTGAAATATGTGTAATTCCTACCTAGAGAATTAAAAACTAGGGTGTTTCTTTTTTGATTTTGGTGTATTTGTGGGGTTTTTTTAAACTTTTGCTAAATAGAAGTACTTTGTAAATTAGAAGAGGCATTTCTGGAAGAACATTATGCAGGTAGGGATCTTTTATTTTAATGCTGCTCCATTTGAAATTTAATCTTGAAATTATTTGAATAGTGGTTTAAATAATGACTTTCTGAAGCTGCTACAGGTAATTTAGTGGCATTCAAGCTTAGTGGTAAAACTCTCATGTACCTCATGTCATTTTCCTTTGAAATTAAAGGCAGAAGACTTTAAAAAAAAATTTGACAGAGAGTTTTTTAAAAACCCACAGTATTACATGTATTAGGCTTGTCAGAAATTTTTCCACAGATATGGTGACCAGCAATGTTCGTTCTTGTCTGTAGAGGTAAGAACCTGCAGGCTTGTGTATATATGGCTCATAAGTCTTCATGGCAAAATCAAGACGCAGTAAGAGGCTTTCTTTCATTCTAGTCTTTTCCACACTCAGCCCTTCCATAGTATTTCAATATACAAAACCAAAGGCAGGTTTGAGCCCAAACGTAAACCTTGCAGATGTGTCAGTTGCAGATCCATCATTTAGGGGGATGTGTTGCTGGGGAGTGAAGTAGAACAATTTTTGTTCTTCTGTTGCACTGTTCTCAGCCTTCT
>WEIT01020023.1:1176-12111 GCA_013389985.1 Dryoscopus gambensis | reverse complement strand
AAACAAAGTGTGAAAAAAGTCTATACAAAGGATTATACTTCAAATATTATGCATTATTTTAATGCAAAATTGTTACACACTCTTTCGGTTGATTTATTATGCATCCAATACAAATCCAGCAGTAGTAAAAAAACTGCATTGCTGGCATCAACTAGCAAGTTCAAGAATGCAAAACCAGCTTGTATTATTGCAGCCTACACGTGCAAATCAGTACGAGTAGACAGAGTAAACAGTCCCATCTGTCAATTCTGAAATGCACAATGAAAACACATTGTAACCATCAGCCCAGTTAAAAATACACAGAGGGCATGCATTTTGGATTCACTTTGTACTAAACCAGCATTATCATTTTGCACAACAAGCAAATTCTAAGTCGTGGATATCAAAACTGTATCTGTTTTGCTAGGAAATTTATATTCTTTAATTCTATAAAGAAACAAATAGAATGAATGGTCAGAGAATGGATCATCACCCATTGGCATATGAATAAATAACAGAGGCAGCAGTGTTGACTTGAAAGAGGAAATTCTAAAATATTAAAAAATATTGAAAGAAATGTATGGTGACATCTCAAGCCAAGAAAGAAACATCACTTAGAGGTTAAAATATACATTACATTCTTCTCCAACTTGAAAGAGGAAGATAAGAAGAAAATAATTCAATTTGGGAAGACAATAACTAAATTGAAAGCAATATACATGGAGGAATTAAGCATCAAATCTAAGATGACTATACTCTTTTGGAAAATGTAACTCATTTAAATATGTAGAATCATATTCCCAGTCCTCAACTGCACTAGGAAATTTCATTTTTAATGTGTGTCAAAAATCTTAGAGCAGTATTTTAAAAGCAGTATTTTAGCAAGATTCTGTAATAGATATGTAAACATTTAGAGGGATGGAGCAGGGTGGGGGGAAGTACCACAATTGTTTGGGGGGTTTTTTTGCTAAGTACAGTCTCTTTTTTGGTGGGGTTTTTCTTTTTTTTTTCAGCAAAATAAAACTAATGCATTAATATATGACACCTTCATTTTTTCATTTAAGATGAGCTACTGGTTTCAATAGGGTCAGCAGCCATGGACTGAAAACCCATCACTAATAAAGACAGACTGCAAGCCATTGGTCCCTCCTACTCCTTTCAGACAACTTAGTATTCAGAACAAAATTAATTTAGGACTATTCAGCTCATCCAGCTGCTTTGCAAAAATAATTACAATGCAACTCCTTCAGCTCCCTTCTTTCAACAAGTATATTCTTCTTTTGTATTGTGCCACTGCTCAGCCGCACCCGTGGCCCAGCTCTCAAAAGTCTTGGCAGCTTTGNCCTAAGAGATCCCTTGGTCCATCTAAATCAAACTACTTTTTTTTTAATTAGCAGAACCAAAGTGGAGTACATATTTGTGAAATAAGGATAAGCATTCATAGGATAAACACCTGAAACCAGAAAGTGGCTCAAATTTCCCAGACTACATCAGAGCTACTGCCAGATCCAATGACCATGAACTGAAGAGACACAGGTTGAGATTGGAAATAACAATGACACTATTTAACCAACAACAACAATCCTCTTTCCACAAATGACAGGTTCTTCACCACCAGAATTTTCTTCTGCTTAAAACGAAAACTAGGCATTTTCTTTAAAGTAAGTTCTAGTTCCAAACATGAATGAATTCAGAGTATTTATCAGCACTATATGGAAATAATTGCTGAGCTGATCACGATGGGTCTATAAAACTAAATTTACTACAGAAATCTGGCTTTTTGAAATATAAGACAACCTCACCATAAAGAAATGCCGAAACATATTTTCCCATGAGCTGAGCTGGTTTTCTTTGCCATATCCCAAAACAGCACCCAGTATTTAGCGCTAAGGAAGACATTTTTACCTGACAAATGATATATGACACTGTGTCTCCTGCCTTCACCTTTCGGCCTCCATGAGAGTTTATCCACATGGCAACATGCACATGTGGCAAGGTTTTTTTGTCAGGATAATCCTGGGGATCTTTTGTCAATGCCTAAAATATCACAGGGGAAAACAGAAACGTAACATGTGAGAAAAATCTATTACTTCAGTGATGGACAACTCAGAACTTTAAAAGACAAGATTACATAGCAGCTATCTTTATCCTTCTACTATTCACAACTACATGTGAAACACAAAGTAAGATGAAAAAATTGTAACAAATGTATTTGCCATATGTTAAGCCCTAGGTAACGCTCCTTCAAACTTTATAAGTATTATTAATAAAAAAAAAATAATGTTTTTACAATTAGCATCTGAAAAATGCATTAAAGTTCAAAACAGTTATGATCATAATGCAATTGTTTTAAAATTAAACTAAACTGAAGATGACAATATTATGCAAAATACAAAAATAGAGCCAGAGATTACCCTCTTACTTCTGGTCCAGTTAAGGTCATACAGTAAATCTGTATATAATATAGCTAAGCGTATTTAACAAGCTCTGTAGCACAAGGACACAACGGAATTTAAATATTTCCCTGTATCGCATACTACTGAGATTCCACAATGAGTTTTTCCTTTAAATAAAATAAAACACATTTAAATATTTACTGTCACCCCAATTCTTAGAAACAACTTCTACATTTGACTTAATAGTTACATACATTTTTTTCTGAAGTAGTAAAACAGATGAACTTTAGGAACTTAAAGTGAACATTTTGCTATATATATATCTTTTACTGGGACACTAAGTGCTGTTAGAATATTTGCATCAGAACATTCTTTTTTTAAGTCAGCCATAAAATCCAGTGATTTTTCTACACTCATATGACAACCTGAACACATTTCTTAACTGATTAACACAGTCTTACAGAGCAAACAGATGTCCAGCTGGCGGAAGAAAGAGACTTTGGATGGACACTTGATAAATCTCTTCTATTAGAAGCATAAGAGGGGCATGTAATATCCAATTCATTGGTGAAACAACCCCCTATATAACAACATTTTTGTCGGCAGCCAATATATTCAGGAACAGTGAAGTTTTTTTGAGACAGAAAAGAGCTGCAAGATCATTTACCTTGTTTATTTCAAACTGATTTGCTGGGATCTGACCACTGACCACATTTTCGCCAATTTCTATAAGTCGCCTTTGAATATTTTCCACAATTATGTCTCGAGGCTGATCAGAAAGAATCTGACCAATTACATAGCTGCAAAAACAGTACAAAAATTAAGAAAAGCTTGACACATGCAAAGCAAAACCATTACTATAGACATAATCTTCTCTTCCCCCAGATTATCGCTAAAAATTAAAGAGCCTAAGGATGAAGTCTGATGAAAAATTTACAGGAATATGCCAGGATATTTCATGTTGTCTTTTATTTATTTACTGGTTTTACTAAAAGCAAATTATTGCAAACAGTTCTAATGCTAAATAGTGATTTGGAATGGTTAAGTGCAACTTTCTATTTTCTGCTGCCATATCATTTTTCCACTTATTATTCCACAGCAGGTATCTTAAGATGGGGGAGAAGAGAACATACCAAGCAAGCAAAGTCTTGCCTATTGCTGCAAAATGTGGTTGGAAGATCTGCCAGCTGCAGAAGAGTTAGTCACTAAAGAACACTCTCCAACATTTGTATAGCTTTAATTACTAATACATTCCTAACTTGGAAAAATTTGCTTCTATTATGATGCATCTTTTCTTAGAAAATGCAAGTCTTAAGAACAGTAAGCAAGTGTGTGGTATATTTTTACAGATGTGAAAAGTATTCATTTTTGGATACATTTGGACCACGAGCTGTTTAAGTTTTCAAGAGGCAGTACACAATATGAGTCAGCACCCAGATGACCACCTCTCCACTCTCTCCAATTTTCTTTCTATGGTGCTAAATGTATTACTTCTATGGAATTAAACCATTAAAATGCCCTGTGCAATGACAATTAATAAACAGTCATTCCAGTATCCATCATAGTATCAAAGGAGTCTCATTACACAAGGAAAGAGAAGCAGTCATGGGGAAAGGGATCACCTCCTCAGGCTCACGCAGTGCACTTCCAGCTTTTTTAGAGGATGCTGAAAGTGCTGACCACCAGCTTCCTTACCCATCTTGGAAAAAAACCATCTGACCTAGAACTTATGACTCCAAATGTTGACAGCATCTACCATCTTCACAAGAATTCAGCTTTGGTTCATTAAGTGGCATTTACAACACTGTGACAACTCAAAAGCACAGCTTCCACTGCAGATGCGAAACCAGATAGTGAAATTAGGAGACATTTGGACTTGCACAGGTATATCCTGTTACCAATGCCAGAAGGTAACATTTATCACACCCTACAAAAATTAGCTAAGTCCTGACACTGATGTTAGTTACCAATCTGTGCTCTTCAGAAAACAACCACACTGTATCAAACACTTATGAATCATGTACTGTTTAAAACAGAGTAAAGAAGACAATGCCACAAAAAAAACTTACTTTCCAGTCTGTTTTGCAAGATCACACCAGTCTCTCCGGACTATATCCAACCCTTTCAGTTCTTGTTTAGTTACGTATTTCCCATCTCCTGTTGCTTCCACAGTCAGAGCAGCGTATTTCTTCTTCTTTAACAACAGCAAGGACTTAAAAATTCCATCAATATCGATTTCCAACAATTTATACAGCTTGTTCACTTCACTTTTGATCTGCAAATGCACCAACATTAAAAACAAATGCAACAATTTCACTATAGACAAATTTAACTTCCATCTCTAAATGCATTGTTCTTAAGTTTTAAAACAAGTTACATTACGCACTGTGTATTTGCATACACATTTTAAAGACTGGTCAGCTATCATTAATTAATTACACACTAGTAACTGTTAACTACTACTAAAATTAAGGTTCACCCATTGACTTTTTCAGTACCTACAGCTTAGTATATCTAACTCCTTAACAAAATTAAGTAAGGCAGAGAAATTTGGGATTGGAGGACCGTGGAGATAACTGACTCCAGCTCATTTTACTAAGACAGCTACTCCATCTAACTTCTCAAATAAATTAAGCAAACAAGGTATTCCATAGCAGGGACCTACTTACTAGGGAAAGATAAGAGATGGCCACTCAGAAAATGCAAACAGCCGTATAGAAAAGCTATCTTGCAAAGGTACCTTTCTTTCTTCCCACTTTCACCCTAAACCAGGGACGGGAGAAGAACTGACTGAAGACCAGAGCTCTTGTGTGCATGTTCAGGAAAAACATGCATAAGCAGGCAAGTGTTTCTTTTACCTTTCCCCACAATATACCTACCTTTTCCATAGCCTGATTTCCTTGAGAGGAAAAGGTGCTGTTTTTCTACACACAGGTTATGTTTTATCCATATACAAAAGCTTCAAATGGCACTTGATATGTTCTCTTAATACAGTAAGTACCAAGTATCTCTTAACTCTGTTGTAAGGGGACAGAAGTGCAACAGCTCAAAAAGCACAAACCTTCAACAACCAACTGTGGTTCCAGTACACATTCACCCACCTACTGGCTTGGCTAAAAGTTTCCTACTTACCTTTTTCTTTTTTCTCTCTTCATATTTTTTCACTTTACTGTCTCAAGTTACAATGTAAGATGTAGCCAAAAGTACATATTCTATCACTATCTGTTAAAACCAGGTGGGGCAGTGTTCTTTATCTCTTCTATGACACATCCCTGATAACTCCCTCCTTAATGGGCCATCTAGCCTCATTGCATGACTGATAAAATTACATCATCCCATTGTGAGATGCTCTGCCAAGGGGAGGAACCAAGCATTCCTACCTGGATATAAGCTGAGGTTTGGAACACGACACTCAGCCCTTACCTACTAGGTTCCAAGAGGACAAGAGCTACATAACCACCACTGGACGGACCTTCAGAGGAGGATCAGACCCTTCTACAGGATCACTGCTTGGACAGAACCACATCTATCACCTCAGGAGGACTTGCAGACACCACTAACCGGACTGCTACCACCACCCTGCCCGGCAGGGTGTCAGCTCGTACCCTGACTCGGCCAGGTTAAGCCAGCGTTTCTGTATTACTGCCTTGTTATATGTACACTAGTAAAGAACTATTATGCCTATTTCTCACATCTTTGCCTGAAAGCCCCTTAATTTCAAAATTATAATAATTTGGAGGGAAGGGGCTTATATTTTCCATTCCAAGGGAGGCTCCTGCTTTCCTCAGCAGACACCTGTCTTTCAAATCATGAGATTTACGTTCTTCAACAGAGTATCTGCATATGCCAAGTGTCCTGTTCCGTCTTTATGTTCTACTCTTTACTTTCTTTCCCCTACAGCTTAGTCTCCTTGTTGATTTTCAGTATTTCCATATTCACTCTTACTTACACTCTTACCACCAACTATGAACTATCCTTTTCTCATGCCTCACTAAAGTTTGATATGGATTCAAGTTCTTTTGCCATCTAACACATGCCCTCACCACGAACAGTACCTTCAGCGTAAAATCTCACTGGTTTTCTACCTACCTTTGAACCCAGATTTGCATTTTAACCAAAACTTTCCTTACAAATTTTCCATTTATGTGTATACATATATGTGTGTACCTAATTTTCCTCATTTGGATCTCTATTTTTTCTATTTTAGGAATTACCATTACTTTGACATTCCCTGTATATTTATAAGTTTTGAAGGACTTAGGACTCATGAGGCAAAACCATTTTCCTAAGAGGTTTATATTTTCTTTGTTAAAACAGTCAAACAATTCTTCCGAACGCTTTTCTGTGATTTTTCTAGTATTTTCAATTTTTCTTTTTTACATCACACTAACCAAGTGCTCAAAACCCAGCAACAGTTCAGTACAGAATGTACTGGCAAATCTGATTCACAAGGACACACAGAAAACGAGAAATAAATTCTGCTGAGTAATGACATAAAAGGGCATGGATATAAATAATGGAGGGTTAAGGGTGGAGAGAAAACACACATTATATATGGGAATTCAGAAAGCACGTGAGAGAATTTTCTCCAATAAAAACCAAAATTAATCTCTTGGAAGAATGCTTCATTGCTGAAGACAACCCATAAATTCACACTTTACATCAGAACAGGGGTACACCCACTAACTGCTCTCACTGTAATTGTTTGCATTAAACCTGTGTGCCTTCTGTACAGTCTACATTAAAACAAAAGTATAGTGAGAGTAATATAAATATTCCTCATCTCTGAACATGAGACTTAGGGAAAGAAACTACCATGCAGTGGAGCAGAGACATTTCTTACAAGTGTTCCTCATCAAAAGAGACAATTCTTTATACTGGTTTTTTTAATAGGAATTACTCAAAACAAGGAAAATGTAAATGATCAAAGTGTTAACAAAAAATGCAACTGTCACTTTACTGAGAAATAAACAAACAAACAAGAAACAGGTAAAATGAAACAGATATGAATCACTTTTTTCTGCCACAGAAAGAATATTGAAAGCCACAACTTCTGCAGTTTTGATTGTGCTGGTTTACAGATATAAGTTTATTCACTGTTACAGTTTTCATATTTTGTACTTGATTTTAATCAAAACATATCTTTCAGTCTTTTTTTTAATTAAAAAAAAAACTCAACTGATACGTAATACAGAAGTACAATGGATTAAAAAAGCTTAAGATTTTACTCTCATTAAGCAGCTGACAAGTTCAAACACTTACCTATTCCCTCAGAAAACCTGACTCTAATTCAGAAGTACTTAACCTATTTTGCTTATCCCGTCAGATTTCATTAAAGTTATTATTATTTAACTATCCTCTGTAATGTTTAGCCACCAAATGGGAGCACAGGGACAAAAACCAAACCAGAATGGAACCACATACACTCAACTGGAGTAAGATTAAACTTTCTTATACACCACTGTATGTACATTTGAAATTCTATTTAATCTTGTACATGGCAAACAAACAAGAAAGACTCCTTTCTAAAATGCCAGCAGCCCTCTTGCTCCCCAGTTATGACATCAAGATACTATCCCATTCTATGCTCCTAAATGCATCATACATTCTGTATGTACCCACTAGCATGAAGGTAGAAGTATTCTAAAAAAACCCAGAAACACTCCCTGCCTTAAAATTAAATTACTTTTGTTTAATATTATACTGAATAAAACATCTATGTTTATTTAGTTTTTTAGAGTTTCCATAGCTCTCATTTTCATCACAATTTCTTCCCTCTCAAAACCAGCTTCATTTACATCTTTCCTTTAGAAAGTTTTGATACACTTCTCACTTCTCTTCCACAATTTCAGAGAGCCATGAAACTTCCACATCATTGACTGCCAGCTCCTAATCAATCAGATCTCTTCTCTATCTGGTATACCATGGAAATTAGTATTTGAACTTACCACTGGAAATCTGATAACATCTTGAGTGTCATACAAGTTACATAACTAAACAAAACTAAACTAAGAGATATCCCTTGCAAAAAAAAAATCAGAACTGTTCATGTTGTAATTGAAATTAATGTGGAGGAGAAATTGTATCTTACATTTTGGTTCACCAAATATTGAGATCATCTCCTGCTACCTTAGGATTAGTAAAAAAAGCTTGTTATGCAATGATATGTTTAATTTAATCACATTTTAAAATGCACAGAATAGCTACACCTGAAAAAGAGCACTCTGAGATTTTACTACTTTATAGATTCCATACATTGTGAAGTTCTTTCTCATGGCATATTCTCTGCTTATGCCACGGAATCCTCTCTTAATACCATCTGCTCCACTCAGAGCAACACCACACACGTGTGTAGGAAAGCTTTAAAAAGAAGAAGTTCCTCACCTTATTCCCCAGCTTGAAGACCTCATCCAAACTGGTGCTATTAGTGTTTATCATAATGGAATCTGTGTCTCCATAAATCACTTCTAGGTTCATCTAAAAAACAAGAGAGAACCAGTCCATCTTCTACAAGTCCCACGTAACTTTCAATGTTCAAAAATATCATTATCTATATACTATCCCTCAAACACTAAAAAGCATACTAGCAGGAAAACATAAAATAGGTTTTTACTGACAGGTCTGTACATTTCATTAAAACATGTTTGAATTTAAAGACAAAAAAGAAACTTAAGCCACTGATATGTTAAAAAGATCACTGTCCAGTTATGTACATATTATAAGTAGGTAAAATTTTACTAAATGAATACTAGAAAAATAAGTCAGTGAACAAGTCTGATCTTGAGAAACAGCAGGAACTCTGATCAGAAATAATTTTGGACTGCTAAGACACAAGAAGATCACTTCCACTCAAAGCCTGCTGGACAAATTCAGACAAGGCATTTAGCCAGAGTGTTTGAAATGTAATGCCACAGGCAGGTATCCCATTTGTAGCCATCACAATACTGCTAGGGAAAAAAAAAAACAAAAGAAAAAAAGAACTTAGATTCTGTATTTCAAACAAATCTAGTGAAAGCATTGGCTAGTGGATGACAGCAACTGAGAATACCACAGCACTGTCCAGATCAGGCGGCTCTTCTTACACTTTTTTCAAATTATGCAGATGGCTTCATATTTCCATCTTCCCACTCCCATCTTTTAACTTCTGCTAATCCAACCAACTGTGTTTGTCCTCCCCAGGCAGCAGATCTTTCAGGGAATGCTCCTTTTGGATGAGGATCTAGCTACTATGACCCACAAGTTTTATCTTCCCAGGTTGAACTACTGAACAATTACACCCAGAGATGAACACAAACATTTACTGAACCTCTTCTCTTTAACTGACACTCCACCCCTCATATCACTTCTGATTCTGGTAACAATCTGAATGCCCTGCTTGGAGAAGACTGTATTCAAGCACCAGCCATACTTCCATAATGCTCTGGGATAAAGGAGCAAATTTTAGACAAACTGAGGAAGATAAAAAAGCCTGAGGTGCATATGAAAGGCATAGCAAGAAAAAAGGTAAAAAGAAAAACTGCCAACACCAGTAAATGTCACAAAAACAAAAAAAACCCCAACTGGCAGATGCATCTAATTGCACAATATTAATTTGAAACAAAATGAAAACCTGACATTTTCAGTGGTGGAAAACCAATGCAACTGTAAAAACTGCAACATGGCTATGTCCATGTTAAACTCCAGAGAGTCAAAAAACCACCCCGTGACAGAGTTTAAAGGATGCCAAAAAATAAACCACAGTAAAGCACTAGAACACATGGTGTAACAGGTCTATGAGTAAACTCTAATTAGCACTGTTGCTAATTTGCTTGAAACAGTCCCACATAGGCTTCAAGCAGGGTCCAGATCATATCTGTGGTAGGAAAAGAAAAAAGCTATAATCCATCAGGAAGGATTACATTTGTAAACCAGGCATCCTAAGAAGTGATTTCAGGTCTGTTTGGGTTACAGTTCTCCTGGAATAAAAAAATTTCACCAGGTGTGCTCTGTAAGTGTTGTTGTTTAATGAAAATGCTCAGCATTACCTTCTGCACCATCTCCTTGGTATGCATCAAAATCTGAAATTAAAAAAATAATCAAAGATTAGCGTATGATATAATTACAGGCTAACACATGCAAACATATCCATTAGGTTGCTAACTCCAAATGCTCTCACCTTTCAAAACAAAGCAAACCACCTCTCTCCTGGCAACACACAGTCACCTCAATACTCCTATTACATGAGTAAATTCTCGTTTGACCTTGCATTAATGCTATTATTAACTCCCCTAAAACAAGATTAAAACAAATCTCAAAATTGCATGTGCATGCACACATTCTACCTTAGGAAAAAAAGAACACTGAATCAAATGGCTTAAACACAACCTAATCAGAAAGTGCCAGAATTAAGTCTCTTTCAGTAATTTAGGTCAGTTGTCACCTTCATATCCATCATCTTATCTCTTGATGTCACTGAATTTTTTCCCAAAAACATCCTGTCTTACTCAGTCCAGCCTGGGTGGTGCTCACTTAACAAGACTTAGTCAAAAGGTTGATTACCCCTGTAATGAGCTCAAAATAG
>WEIT01020021.1:22497-35637 GCA_013389985.1 Dryoscopus gambensis | reverse complement strand
AGTTTACAGTGTAAAAGCCCCTGCAATGGAGCCATTGGAGTAAGGGAAATGAGCTCACTTCCTTTGCTTTGGGCCAGACCCTACAGTCATTGCAGGGATTGCTACATGATAGAAAAAGCTTCCTTTAGAAAACTATACTGAGAACTTTCACGCTAAGATGATCGCTTGAGAGGGTGCAAAAAATTAAGTAATGGAATGAAACATTACATTAACATAGAATGTGAGACACTACATTTTTGTAACGTTCAGAACTGTTAATAGAATTGCTTCACTGACTTCCAAAAATTGAGGTAAGTAGTTTTTCATGGGTGGTGTTTTAAAGGGTTTTACAATCTAAAGACTGTTACTTTGTGTCCTCTGTGCTAATCAAACTGCCAGATATAAATTACTTTGGCTATTTGCTCACCTGCAGTGAGGAAGGATTTTCCCAACATTGAATTGCAGCGTTTGGAAGCCCGAAGTTTCTCTCCGATGTTGCAAGAGGAATCTGAAACCACTTGAATCAAGGGCAGCTAAACCTATCACAGTCGTAATAGCTAAAAGTGCTGTAATAAGCAGAAGCATATGTGAAGTTATGTCTTCTGTGATACTTGCACTGATTAATGCCATGTGATGAATTAGGAATGGCAGTATCAGAACTGATCCATTTTGGGCTACTACTGCTGTTTTACATATAGCAGTAATAGAAGTCACTGTGGTCAAAACCAAAACAAATGCTGAGTTTAGCACCTGACTTCAGTTGTCTTTATTTAAAGAAGAAGTTTCACCTATTTGGCAAAATCCCTTTTAGAAGCTGTTTTACTTTGCTTCCAGTCAGGGAAGATAGATGTGTTCCTGGAAAGATGATTTATTGTGGGCTGTAGTTTGCGAGCATAGCATTTTTCATCTAACCATCCATTATACTTATTGTATTTCTCAGCCTCCCAAGTAGAATGCCTTATTTGTCTGAAAATTCACTACAATTCCCCTAACAGGCTATGACTGTATCTGTTGGATTTTTGTCTTGTTAAACTTAAATATGTAGAAAGGGCACAAACAACATTTCATACGCACATCTCCAGGATTGGCCAGTTTTCTTGGATAGAATGTTTGAAATTACAGAGAGCTGCTGTTCTCTCTGTTAACCTTTGGTGGAAGATTACTAAAGGGAAGTGGATGTGAGTGGCTAAACTGTTGGGTTTCCATTGACAGGAGTAAATAATCCTACAGTAATTTATAATGTTTTACTACAACCTTACAGTTTTGAACTAGATGACTGGTTAGCTCAAGATTTAATTGTTGAAAACATTGCTGTGATTTAATGGCCAATAAAAGAATTTTTAGATCTTCTTGGTATATTTACAATGCTAGTGTTTCCTCTGTCACTTTTTTTCGGGGATCAAATTATAGTCCTGTGATACTGTTGGTATTTAATATGCCAATCTATTGCCAATATTGCCAATCTATCTACATCTGTTTAACAACTTGCTGCGATCACCTGGATTTTTAACAGGAAAATTAATAGTGTTATAAATACATGGGGTTTTCTGAGATGATTCACTGTTTCCTCTAATTGTTCCCTCTTTTAAGGATAAGCTTGTTTCTGGGTGAGCAAATAAGAATATAACAATGAGAAATACATTTAGGAAATGTATTTCTAGGTGCTCAGTGGTAACTGTAGAAAGCTGGTCTGTAGACTTGGACTGTTGGAGCAGGTTGTGAAAACTGAATGGCAACAAGGAATGTCTCCATGCACAATGAAATGGTCATGTTGTACTTACCTTGCCAGGTCCAAAGATAAAATAGGCTTTAGGAGCGATCAGTTCAAGGGGAAAGCTCTTGAGGCAGTGAATTAGGTGATGTCCAAAAAAGTTTGTTAACAGTTTATCTGCAGAAAAAGCAAATGTCCAGCTAGACTTGAAGTAAGAGGTGGACGTTGAGGGCCACAAGTAGTGCTGCTGCAACATTAACAACAGGAGAATAAAGAAGGAAAAGTGCTGCTGCTGAGTGGGGTGGGTGGTTTAGTTGACACTGAGGAATATGAGGCTGAGTTCCTCAATGCCTTCTTTCCCACCACAAAGATCTACCAAGTCTTTGTACCTGCAAACAGTATTCAGGAAGGAGAGGATCAACCAATAGTGGAAGAGGCTCAAGTCAGGGAGCTCTTGAAGTCTTGACTTTTCAAAGTCCGTCAGACCAAGTGGGATGCATCTAAAGGTACCTAGAGATCTGCTTGACATTAGCATAGCCATTATCTTTGGAAGGTCATGAAGATTGGGGGATTTTCCCAGTCACTGGCAAATGGAGCAAATGCTCCATTTGTCTTCAGGAAGAAAAACAAGCATTATCCAGGGAACTTTAGGGTGGTCAACTTCACTTGGAAATATGGAAAATCATTAATTGAGTCCACTTGGAAGTCAGTTGTGGGCATATGAGTGTTCTGTTGTTGATTGGAAATAGTCATCATGAGTTTACAAAAGGTAAATGTGTGACCAACCCAGTCACATCTGTGATGAAATGACTGAATATTGAATAAAGCAGAGAGCAGTGGATATGATCTATTTTGATCTCAGAAAGGCTTTTGGCATGGTCTCCTCACAGCAACAACCTTGTGTTCAAGTTGGGAAACTATCATCTAGATAGGTACACTGCTTCTTGAGTGAAAAAGTGCCTGAATCTTCAAGCTCAGAGGGTAGTGCCCTATACAGGATTGGGTTACATGCTGGCCTCATGGAATCCAGCATAGACAAGGGAATGTTATGGATTAACTCCCTGCACTGATACAGTGTGGGGACTGGGTGGTTCATAGCAGCTCTGTATGGAAGTTGCTGGCTGCCCGGTTGGACAGCAGGCTAAAGATGAGCTAGCAGTGTGCTCTAGCAGTGAGGAAGGGTAGCAGTGTCCTGGGCTGTGTCCACAGGAAGTTAGCTAGTAGATGGAGACGATTGAGATGATCACATGGTATTCACTATCTGGAATATTGTGTTGAGTCTAGCTGGTAAGCAACCAACATTGTTGGGTTGGACACGTTACCATGTGAAGAGAAGCTGAAATTCAATCTGGAGACAAGGCAGCTTCAGGGGGACCTAATTGTAACTTTCAATACCAGAAAGAGGGAACTGAGAAGTCAGGTTCTTTATACATGTGGTGGGAGGAACAAGAAACAGTCATGAGCTGAAACATGGCGGGTTTTCACTACAAGGGTAATTGAGTTCTGGAAAAAGTCACTTGGAGAGGCTGTGGAATATGGCCCTGGGAGATTTCCAAGACTCAGCTGCATTTATTAAACCCTGAGCAACCTAGTCTGACCTCAGAGCTGATCCTGCTTTAAGCAGGAGACTGAGCTGTGAGCCTCTGAAGGTTCCTTCCAATCTGAGTGATTCTGTGTTTGGAGCCAGCATCCAAGTTACACAGAGCCAGTGGGAGCTGCTTTGTCCTTCAGGGTCCTAAAATGTTCCGGGTACCCTTGTTACCTGAGAATTTTTGGATTACTTGTTTCAAGTCACAGGCTTCTGTTTACTTAAAGGTATAGAAAAAATCTGAATATTCACTGGCATTTAATGTTTTTAAGCAAGAATGTACTAAGAATTAAATTCAAATAACATTTAATATTAAAGAAAATATTTGCAGAATGAGAACTATTTCTATGACTAGTAAAAAGTTTACCTGTTATCCCCAAATCCAAATCTTTCTTACGTGCTCATGTAAATGAAAAAGAATGATTTAGAAATTTTATTGGGGAAAAATGGAGCTATAAATTCTAACTTGATGAATTTAAAACTGCAGTGATGCTTCAAGAAAAAATAGAAAATTAGCATGGGGATGAGACTCTATGAAAGGGTATAGAAAATGAGGACAGTGGTCAGTTTTATAACTTCACCACGTGTGCTGTTGCTTTCACTAGGTATGCAGGCTGTTGCAACAGGATGTGGGTTTGTGCCTTGGAGACTTTTTCGAGTGTGCTGAGGGGTGAGTGAGCGGCTGCTGGTGGTCTCTCAGGGTTACAGGCAGATGCAGCTGGGCTCCTTCCTCCCTGCCCCCACGGTGCGAGCACCCAGGCTGTGCCAGGCAGTTGCTGGGGAGAAGTGAATAGTTGCAGATCTGGCCCAAATGTGCCCATCATTGCAAATGAAAGAGTTTGCTATGTGATCTGTGTTTAGCTTGGAGTTAGGTAGTGTGTATTAGACTGTCTTTTTTTTCCCAGTTCTTTGGGGGAAAATAGTTTCTTTGATAGGTTTGCCCACATGATGTTGGCAAGGCCAGCTGTAGTACTACACAGATACTAACTGGCCTGTCACAGTGAGCTGCATTCATGTTCAGCAGTAAACCCTGGCACGCTGTTCTAAGTTGAATTGCTTACATAGTTGGCATAGTCTTACTGAAGTAATTGCTGATGTATGGAACAGTGTTCTGTGGTAAAACACTCTTTCAAGTGCCTGAGTCATGTTAGAGGCATGTTGTCTGGAAACTGCTGAAAGAGATTCCTTGTTGGTTTCCTTTGTACTCTCATTTCCTGAAGAAGAATGAGGGGTTTATTAATTTTCTTTTTGTGTAGACTGACATGGAATTGTGGTGGCCCTCAGCTAGGACAGGCTGTGTTCTAGGTTAGCTGGGAAAGGTATTAGTGCTGCGGATTGACACACTGACTGTGACACAGATCAAATGCTTTCCCCTTTGTGTAGATGACTGCCAGTGACACACTTTCTGATATGTGCATCAGGAAGCATTCTGCCTCATGATGAACAGAGAAAAATGGTAGAAGGAGATTCTGTCTTTCTTGATTTGCTTAAAAAATACTTTTCTTAGTTACATCAGTTTTTTTTTTAGTGAGCTAATCTGCTGTTAACCGTTTTAACAAAATCATACTGCTTTGTTTGGAAGTCCTGGAAACCAAAGGCGGGGTTTGCAAAGTATTGGCGAACGTATGCAGGAATTATCTGGCTTGTTCCTAATTTTGCTGTATGAGTTGTTAAACAAGTCTGCGGAAGACCAGTGCTGACAGGAGGCTGGAGTCTTTGTCTGCTCAAATATTTCTGCTGTACAGTACAGCACAGGAGTAATATTCCACAGAACAGTGTGAGAGAAAGGACTGTCTTAATTTGAGGTCATCATCTTAAATGTCTTTGAGTTAAGCACTGAAGTGGCAGTGCCTAATTTAAAGCAAATAAGTATATTTCTTTTTTCCCTGGTGTAAACTGAGTAACTTAGGTAATGCAGAGGCCAAATCAGAATTCTGCTTTTCCTGAAGCATTAAGACAACAGCCTGTGAATAGGGCTTAAGCTGTAGTCTGATAAGATGTGGTGCTTCGTAAGAGCTGTCTGGGAGCAGGGAAGTGGAGTAGAGATACTAAGTTTGCCCAGAAATGCTTCAGTTACCGCCTGGATTTCTTGTGCTAGCACAGGTGTCCGTCTTGGGAGATGACTGAAATTTTTACATTGTTTTTCATGTTTTGTCTTTGTCAAGCCACCCAAATGAGCCAGTTTCCTTTGTCTGAGTGCAGTTATCCCGCATTCTCATAGATGGCATTAAGAAGTTTAAATCCATAAGTTGTATTATTCAAGTCTGTTGGCTTTTTGATTAGACATTATGAAAGAATAAAACATTATCTTTAAGGTGAAGTCAGGCAGAATATTTTGTTCTTCACTGTAATTTATCTTATGTTTTATCATCTGGTGCTGTAGGCATGAGTTGTTACTCACCCTACCATTGCTTAGTTTGCTTTTAATTAAATTGTTGATGTAGAGTGTTATCTAAATCTTAGGTATGTCTTAACATTGAAATGATGAATTTATCAGCTAGTTAATAGTTGTGCAGGTTATTTGTTTATTTCTTAGAGTAGTAACTAGACAGAATACTGGCGTGTTGGTAGGGTTTTTTTTAGTTTTGCTTTGGAAAGGACTTTCTTGTGTTTTAGAGATCAGGATCAACTTTAAATACGTCACTTCAGTTTTCATGTTCTAAGGCAGTGTGTATGTTGATTTTCATTTAGATCATGGCAGTATCTTCTTCAGGAGGATAAGCATTTCAGAAACTGGGGTAAGGATGTTCAGGGATAATTGAAGGATTCTGTTTCAAGTAAATATAAGCAGAGATGAAATGATTAAGGAAATAATTCTAGATTTAGTTATATACTTAGGCTGGATCTCCTTGGTAGCAAGTTCTCATGTACACTGAAGTATTTTGAGTAACAAATCTAGATCATATATTTCATAAAAACAATACATAAGACCAAATTTACAGTTGATCCAAATACAAAAACCCCTGCACATCCTTGTAGTTGACAGCTCTACAGGTGGCAGCAGTAACTGAGAATTGTTAGTGGACATCCGGCTGGTGTACAGATTCTACAGTTGAAATAGTAGGCTTGTGTAAGATGAGTGGGTTGAGTGTTGAGTTTGAATTACATTGCATGTTTTGCTATTAGTGGTGGATGGCTTAAGTCCAGACACTCAGGTGGTGAACTCCGATATTCAGTTTTACTGGAGTATCATTGCCTAAAGTACAAACATTAGAAAGTTCAATTTATTAAACTGAAATTTGACATGCGGAATAAGGAAAAGTATAATAGCAATATTTTTCTTGCCACAGATAAATATATAAAAGATGAATAGCTTTTATTTGCAATAGTGGTCCTTTCTATTACTGAGTTTTGCAGTTACAAGATTTCTAGCACATGACTCCAGACTTGTATGTAGCCAGGAAGGAGACTGTGTTTTTAAACTGTCCTCTGATCTGGGAACAGTTGCATCTGGGTATTACATAGGATTAAATAGCAATCATTGTCAAAGCCTATTTGGTAGTAAATCCAGGCAGAGCAACTGTTAAGCAAACTGACAGTCAAGCAAACTGTACAGGCAGAAGATATGCATTGACAAAGATGACTTGGATTTGCAACATGTACTGTACCTTTTTCGTCTGACTGCTCAAACAAGATTGAAAAATGTTTTGACTTGGAAATAGAAGATTGAAACCTAGCATTTATGGAAACTACATCAGATTTACTGGGTCTTGAACTCAAATCTGAGTGTTTTGAATTAGGGATTCATTTTTCCTGATAGAGGGATAAGGGTTTAAATTGCTATTGTTCCCAAGCACCGTTTAGCTTATCCGTTCTGTTGGCCACAGATGTATTGAGCCTCTGAGGGTATGAACAATGTATTCTTATAAATGGGATGCAAAACAAAAGTATACTGATACTTCTGAATGGTAAGTCACTTGAGTATTTCTTGAACTTTGTGTTGTACTAGCATATTATTGTGTAATATTCAAAATGAAATTGAATGTGTAGCTATAATGTGGTAAAATCATCTCTGCTTCTTAGTTAATGACCTTGTAAGATGGAGAAACAGAAAACATAGCTATGGTGGGTGAGTCTTGACAGTGCTTGACAATGTGTCAAAGCAATTCTGTATTCTTTTACTCTCCAAATAGATGTGGGTAACACTTCATGTTTTAGCATGATGTAAGTGATAATGGCAGCTATGGTATTAGGTGTCAATCAAAATAGTGTGCTTGTAATATTAGTCATCCACTGAAGGGAGCATAAATGCAGATACTGAACTCATTATTAAGAAGGAATGCCTGTGGTGTGTTCAGGGCGAATAGCACTTCCAAGTAAAGGAAGAAGATTGTAGAGATAAAGGATGTACACAGATAAGCAAATGGCTGCCTGCCTGTGTCAAAATAGCATTGCTCACCTGATAACTATTTGTTTAAAGATGATCTTTGAGCCAGTTGTTTTCTTGCTGTAAAGCTGCTATTCTAGAGAGTGAAAAATTCAGAGGATGGCATTGTAGCTGACTGGTGTAATGCAGTAATTCTGGCCTTTGTAATTTGATCTGTAATCTCCTGTGGCTTTCCAACAAGTGCTCTTGTCTGCTATAGGTTAATATTATTGTAATGCAGGGTTTCCATGATGCTTCCCTTAAAAAGAAGTATGCATATCTTCTTGGAAACAAAAAGAACCGCTGAAGATCTTTCCCAGCTGAAGATTTTAGCTGGCATATGACATACTGTTAACTTTACATATATGTATTTATTATACTGGGCATGCCACAATATGTTAAAATCCAAACTCAGTTCAGCTGCTAATGTGTGGTACCCCTGAATAGAAATATATGGGCATAGTTGGTTTATCTAACTTAACTAATTTCCTGTGTCTTTAATGGGCTGGAATTTCAGAACTGGGTTAGCTCAATGGTCAGTTACTAGAACCAGCTCTTCACTAATGTGCTGCTCTCCTACTACGCTTTATCAGTGTGCAGAGATACCAGGCATGTGGCGAGTAAGTTGATCATATTTTCTCTCGTTTTTTTGATCGTCAGTTTAAGCACAAGGGACTTTTTTTCAAAGTCAACATTATATATATCTTTTGCTGTGTGATATGTATTACAGGCACGTGTGTTAGTTATAGGCAGTGACTTTGTTGATATCCCTGTGTCTTCCTGTTGGAGGTGCACATACCCATGTGGATGGAGTGCTCTGATGTTGGCCAGTAACTGTCAGTCAAGTCTTCCCTTAAGGAAGACAAAGATGAGCATTTCAGCCTACATTTTTTTAACAATATAATATGTAAAGTGAGTTACAGATATTTGACATGGTAGTAGTAGACTACTGACATGGTACTGATTAATCAAACTAAGAATCCCCAGCCTGCTTTCGGTAATTATTGTAAAACTCTGGCTCAAGCTGGCACTGCCACCAAAAGGGAATGTTCCCTCATTTTTGCTCTTGACAGTGTAGTTGCATGGAGCTTGACAGAGCCCATTCTTTGGGCCCATTCCTTTTGGTGTGCGCCAGTGCGTGTGTGCACACATTTGCCCCCACAACCATTTCATGAGCTATCAGTAACTGTTTGCACAGATGTCTATACCAGAAAAATTAAATATTTTAGTTTCATAGTGGACTTCTGAGGTAGCACTTTGGTTAAGGCTTAATGCTTGATGATGAATTACCTCATTTTTAGAAAACTACAAGTAACTTTCCTCTAAATCTTTGTCCATCAGCTGCCAGTATTTACTTCCTGCCTACTGTAACTGTATCATATTGCATTAATATGTTTGATAGACAAAGTTACAATGCCTGGTATGATTAAGCCTTCAATTCAGTTGTAATCAATTGGCAGGTGCTGATAAACTACCAGATAGCAACACTGGGCTGAACTGGTGAAATTGAAGCAGACTGGAAAGTTTTACTTCCTATCTAGAGGCTCTGTAGCAAGTCTTTATTGCTATAACTCTAACCCAAGAGTGATTCAGTTGGATTCAGATTGAATATAGCAAAGCAAATACTCAGTGGAGATAAAGGGCTATTGCTCAGAATCATAAGCCGTTTCAAACAGTTCAACAGCAACAAAAACCAGGAAATCACAGTAAACTTGACTGTCACATTTAATTGGAAGCCTTTATGAGAAATCAAAATTTTAAATACCAATGCCTTTTAATGTGGAATAGTATGCTCTAAATTGGAAAGGTAAAAAAAAGTCTAAGGTCGGGGAGCTTATATCCATAGAAAGTCATTGAGCCAAAAGCCTGAAGGATGACAGTTCAAGAAAATCTAGATGTCAGAACAGACTTTTGAAAAGTCATTTTAATGGCAGTCAATTACCCAAAGAGGTTAAAACCAGACCTTCTGTAAGGATGGGATTATCTCACATCTGCCAGCAACCTGCACATTTGGTAGGCAACTTAAGCTTCTGATATTGGCCCTGTCTCAGAGCTCCCTTGGACTCATTCAAGGTATTTTTTCATAAATCCAAATAAACTTCAGCTTTGTTGATTTTGAATCTTAAGTGAACTTCCTTTACAAAACAAAGCTATCAAGAAGGCAAGTAGAGATGCTGGATTGTGGTGCTGTAACTTGGATTCTTAATGTTATCATGCATATCATTATTTCAAGCACAAGTGACAGAGTAAGTCCTGTTAGTTCAAAGTTTTGCTTTTTATAAGTCTCAAGTACTTCATAATTGTTTTCCACAGATGTTGAGATGATAGTACCATTTTTAGTCTGCTTTGAAGTCAGGGCATTTTTGTTGCTGCTGACAGTATTAGTGTTCTGACTGATACATCCTGCTAGCTTGCTTGCTACTCCTTCTTTCAAGGGTTAGAAGCCACAGATGTTGTGCTTGATTCTCAGTTATGAATTCAGAACTCCATTGACTGAGTAATGATGTACTGATTCAAGCTAATTGGGGTAAATTTGTATACAATTGAGTTGTATGTGGTAATGGACTAAGTCTTGTTTCTGCTTCTCATGAGAGTGGAAATATGCTGAGTCAGAGCATCTGCTGGAGAAGAGGGGCTCCAGACATCTTGTACTGCTGTACACATACTTTAGGTTCTGTTAAGTAACTTCTGAAGAGGACTAGTCCTCCTGATACGTGTTGTGAAGAGTAAATGGACAGTAGATAAAATGCTCCATCTAGTTTTATTACCCTTATAGTCAAGTAGTGCCAATGAACTGACCTGTTGTCAGCATGAGCAAGGTTGATGCAGTGGTAGTGAGGATAAAGTATATCAGGAGCACTGTATGTAGAAAGGACTTGGGAAGAACGTTCCTAAATATCAAATATACTATGTGGTGCTGGTTGTATACACTTGTGCTGTTAGGGAAGCATGAAAAGGAGGCTGTTGTATCAGCTGTGAAGACTATTGGGGAAGTCTGTTCTGGACAAGTTGCAGTCCAGGTCTTGCAGTCTAGCTATGCTCTGGTACATAATGTTGGGCTCAATACACTTTCCCCTTTTTTGAGTCCTGAATACATTAATTATCTGTCTATACCAAATGGCTCGTGCTGAAAAATGATGTGATACTACTTCCTGTTCAAGTTTAAAATAGCTGCCAGGCAAAAAAAAGACTCAGTAAAGCTCTGACAGCAGTTAATATCACGGAATTCTTTTTGTTTTTCTTTTAAATAATAGTAGATATGAGAGTTGGCAATTTGAATGGGATGTCAGGGTATTGGAGCGCAAAAGCAAGTAAGAATGACTTGTGTACAACACAAGTGGCTCTATACCAAAAGCACTTTAGTAAAGAATGCTTCTTATTTAATAATGTGAAAAAATAAAAATATTTGCCAAACTAAACAGTATAACAACTGTTGCTGTACTAATGCCATAAACTTGTGTTGTAACGTGATGAGAAGGGTTGGGTGTGGAAATAATAAAAGATGAAAACAGTTTGAGAGAAATCTAATTCCCCTTTTGTTACTGTTCTACTCTGCAGAAGTTAGTATTTCTAATTAAGCTTGCTAGGTCACTTAGAAGTACACCTATGGAATGCTAATTGGTTTTAGAGTTTAAAATCTTCAGAGACAACTTTGTGAATCTGTAATGATGTCAGGAACTGAAGACATGAAGGCAGAGGCATTGTTAAAATCTTATCTAGTGCTTTTAAAATACATTGTAGACTTCCGAAGTAATGGCTTCATACACATGCCAAAGTACTTTGCTGCTTTTTAATGCAATTAAAATGTTAGCTCCTATTGTTGTCTCAAAGAGCTTTTCCAGGAAATCGTATGCATTTAGAATTTTTTATAGAGTGAGTCAGTGTAGTAGAAGACCAACAAACCCATTTTAATTGAGCTTAAATTAGGCCAGTTTTGTGAACTTAATTAAAATACTGTAACTTCCAATGGTTGAATCATTGTCGTTATCCTGATTTGTAGATGGTATCACATGGTATCTACAGGATACTGCATAACACCTGGTAAGTCTCAGCATGTTCTTTAAAGGCATGGATCAGAGGTGCTGCAACATGCCCATGTGAGGAATGCCCTCTGTTGAATTAAAATAATACAGAAGACATTTGCTAGTGTTGATATTTAGAAGGTAGTGTTATGGAGGCGAATGGCTGGATATTTGGCCATATAGCATCTTTGTATTATCCGTGCTCTAGAAGACTGGAGGGTAGATGGGTGAGTACTTGTTATCTGTGCTAACAGAAAAGTAACTGTCTTGTTTTAATGGGAGCAACCAGATCGGTGTCCATAGTTAGGGTGTTAAAAATTTCAGCATGCAGTAGTGGATTCTGACAACTGTTAGGCTGCATTTGTTGTGCCGGCAAGTAATAGGAAGTAGTAAGTTGCAGCCAAGTTTTAATGGCTTTTTACTAGTTTGGTCTATAAAATGAGCAAGATTTCATACATGGGTTTTTTTAAGTTGAAGGAGAGCTTGATTAGTGCACTTGGAAGTACAATGCAGTGCCCCTACTTTCAAATATCTGTTGTTCCCAAAGAAATATTAATGTAATTAATTGTAAGAAACATTATTGTAATAGATACCAATTGTTTGATGATGCATGTGAATGTTAAAGCTGCAGAAACAGTTATCTGTATGTCTTCGGAACGTTTTATGCACAGACTTCTGTCCTAAATAGCACTGGGAGCTGCTTGCTTTGTCTTGGCTGTCTTGGTATTGCATATGCTACATATCCTTAATAAAAATGAGTTGGAAGCTTATTTACTGATGACTTGAGGATAGGTGAGCTGCTGAGAAGTGCTGGATTTGGGTGCTGAGTTTGGGAGTGTGCTTCTGACCCGAGTCGTGAAAGTGCACATGCTGCATTTATAGTAACATGTAGCTGGGTGCAGAAATGGAAGAAAGTGGAGGCAAGATGTTAATCTTTTCTCATTGCAGTAATGTAGGAGCTGAGTAAGTTGGAGTTCACGAAGAAAACCCAGCCTTGATTTAGGTTAAATTTGTGTACTTCAGTAGCTGTGTTAAATGTAGCGCTAATGAGATTCGGGCTGCTTGCCTTTGTCATCTGAAGGAGATAATCTGCTAGAACGAATTTGATAAATGAAGAATGAAATCTCCCTTTCTTAGTCGTGACAATCTGCAAAATCCTTTCTGTTTATTCTTGTCTGAAATCCGTTCATAAAGCTAAACGTGCTAAGGGTCTTTTTCTTTCTAATGAAATTTCCCAAAGGGATCAAAGGGGGAGGATTTTCGGCAGGGCCGGGAGAGGAAGGTTGACGTGACTCCAAATCGCTTCTTTTTCTGCCTCCGTGCGGTTTGGGGGATGGATGCGGGGATGCAGCTCTGGCAGCGCTCCCCCGAGCTGCGCGGTGGCTGCGCCCTGCACAAAGGCGGTGATGTAATGCGTGCTGTAATGCGCTGCGCTGCGCGGTGCCGTGCGCGGTGCGGCGGGCAGGGAAGCCGC
>WEIT01020021.1:1116-22230 GCA_013389985.1 Dryoscopus gambensis | reverse complement strand
TCTGCCTTCTATTGTCTTAACCGCCCCCTCCCCCTTTTTTTTTTTAATTAACGCGGCATGTGTGGTGAGAACACACACCTGCTCAGAGTAATTCAGGCTAGAATTTCTAACGTAATCCTTGAGCAAACGAGACGTGTGTTGGACATCCCTTTTGGCGTTCCGTGCTAATCTTGCACTCCCTTAAAGGAGGGAGGGAGGGAGACAGGTTGCTGTTAGCAACCGCTCACATACTAAAAGTGAAATACCCAAGCTTTAATTCCCCTGCGGACTCCTTATCGCTACTCTTTTTTTTTTTCTTTTTTTTTCTTTTTTTTCTTTCTTTTTTTTTTTTTTACAAATTGGTTCGTTCTAACGAGTAGCATAATCTGTGTTTTAAGTAAAATCAGCTCAGTAAAAAGATAGAACAGGAAGATGCTCTGATGTAACAGTTTATTTGCTCCCTTCTAAATGCTTCTAACAGCCACACATCTGAAGTTTAAGCATGGTATAAAACAAGCTGTGGACAATGCTTTTTCTCTGTTGTTTGACTGAATAGGAACTTGACGGTTTTTACAATGCAGGGTGAAGAAAGGCATCTCCCCCTTCTTCCTCACATAGATCTCTTGTATGTGCATTGTAATGTGTGAGAGAAGCTGGGATTCATCCTACATTTCCTGTGTCTCAAGGCTTTTGGAGCTCAAGCTCCTTACAGCTGCAAACTAATAAAATGGGAATTTGAAGAAATGAGAGCTGTGCACAAATCAGGTTATTTGGCATATATCTTGTTGCAAACAGCTAGTTTTTCCACAGAAGGAATATGAAATATCCTGCAAAGAAAGGAAGGGGAGGGCAGAGGAATATTCAACAAAAAAAAGGTTGTTTAAGTACCAACATCTCAAAGTATGAATTTAACTGAGTCTAATTTTTGCATATGTATTTCCATAAGGTAATGAAAATGTTGTAAAAGCATGTGCGTATTTAAAAAGAAAAAAGGGTGGAGAACAGGAAAAATACCATAACCAATAAATGCCTAATCTTGGGATCTATGAATGATAGAAAGCCCAAAAGTAATGCTTTGTGCTATAAAAAGGTATTTTTACTGAAGAATATGCAATCTGTTTTTTGGTATTTTTTTGATTGATTTCAGGACTGATGGAAACAGGTCTTATTGTTGCTCAGGATAAAAAAATGCAGGATGATTTTCAAGCTGTTTTAAGTTGCTTATTTTTACTGCCCTTGCTGTAGTCTTCATCAATTTCACTGTGGGAAGAGATTTCTCCAGATGGTGGTATGGAACAAGAGCCAAAGGACATGATCTAAAATGCTATGTTCCAGCTGTTGCTGCACAGAATTTAGAAGCTACTGCCTTTTGCTTGATCTGTGTTTTGAACAGAAAAATAAGTAAGATTACTTACAGACCTTGTTGTTGAAACAACTGTGTGTTAAACCAGTCTTTAGCAGGAGGCTGGGTACCCTCCTGATAGCCCTGGCGGTGGAAACCCCTAAACCATGAGTGTCTGTAGCAGCAGTGAACAGGAAGAGTGTCTGACTGCAGTGAGAGCTGTGTGCTACTGCTGGACACCCGACAAAAAGGTTTGCTACCTCAGCAGGGCAGTGAATTGAAGTATCACAGCACTTAGAGATGGATGAGCAGTTCCCACCAAAACAAATGAACTTCCAGCAATGTCGTCAGGACAGCAAGAACAAATTGAACATTGCTAAGGGGCATAAAAATTTAAGAACACAGTTTCTCTCATGTAAGAGGGGAAAACTGGTCAGATTTTGATTGTGCCATCTTAAGTTGCAATTGAAAAATGGACTCCTGTACTTCTGTCTTGCACATTTCATAGGATCAAAGGGTAATTCAAGTTGGAAAGGACCTCGCTTCAAAATATGGATAACTCTAAGGTTCTTGTTACCCACTTAAAAGGAAATTGCAGATTTTTAGCAAGGATTTAGGATTTGGAATTATCTTTAAGTTACGTTCTTAAGACAGCTCTTCAACAGGTTTTGCAGTGTACACATGAGGTGGCTAATTTCCTGGTAATTGCTCCTAACTGAGGAATAGCTGCGTATGCCAGCTTCCAAGAAAAGTGGGGTCATTCAGTCAGTGAATTTGATCTTGTCTGAGTATTTGCTGTCAGCTACACTAGCAGTCTTTTCTTGTCCCACATCTCTCTGCATGACATTGTGCTCCTCCCATGATTTGCAGAGAGGGGAGGTGTGTCCTGCCGTCAGGACAAAGCAGAGAGCTGTGGAAGATGGTAAGAGAGAACCTCTTAACGCTTAGCAAACATGCCAAAACCTGAAAGTGACTTAGAGCTAGTAACCTTCTAATGAATCTCGTTTCCTTATTTCAAGGCAATTTCTCAGCCGTCTGCCTTTGTGAGGTCCTTGTTGCCATTGCATACCAGCTCGGTGCAGACATGGTGCGGTTCCCCGCAGCATTTACAGAGAATGCATAGAATGCAAAACGAAATAGGAATAGAAGGGACATTTCTGTGAGCTGGTGTGATTAAAGTGAGAATTTGAAGGTGAAATGTTTTTTAATGAGTGGGTCTTGAGCTTGTTTAGAGCTGGAGGGAGTCAGAGGTGGACTTCTGGAGTTGCTTTGAATTCAGGACTAGGATCTTAACATTTAAATGAATACATTGAATACTTTACTTAAGCTCATGACTATGGCTGCTGGAACAACTCTGAAATCATGCCACTTCGAAGGTATGCCCCTAAACTGTATCCTTGTTGGAGTCTCCCAGTGATTTTAGAATCTGGACCAAGAAAAATGAATGAATGAATGATGAATGCCAAGGTTACTAATGTTGCCCAGTGATCTGTATGCTATTAAAAAACCTTGCTGATTGTTCCTTGTTAGCTCTAGGAAGAAAGATCTGCAGTCTTAAGGATGCCATAACAGGTGTACTTAAAAGTTAGTGTTCCTGAGGTGATTTTGAAACTGGTCATCTGAAAGCTCATGGAGCTTGAGAAAAGAGGAGGATTGCAGCCTTTGCCATAATTTTCCTGAATTCTCTTGCTTTGTTGCAATGTGAAAGATGGTGTGAGATTGCTGAGCAGCACTGAATGTAGGCAATGTCTATAACGGGAAGCAATAACAGTGCAGTTGGTGAATTGACAGCTCTGATTGCTCTATGAATCCGTTACTTGCTTCCAGAAGTTAAGCCTACCATAAAACTGAAATTGGCACTTAAAATACTTGAGTTAAAATCAAGGAAAGCTATCAGTAATCCAATACATGCACTAACTTTAGTTACCTTTTGCTTGCCTTCGCCACCCCTTTGGGATATATCCTTGCTTACTGATGGGTTTTTGCCATTTGCTGCCTATGAAAGTTCAGTTTGCTTTCTCACCTTTGCCTCAGTAGTTTGATTTCATTTATAAACCCAAAGACTTAGGGAGTTCAGTAATCATTTTTTCTGAATCTGATTGAAAAAAAGAATCTAATGGTTCTGCTTATTATATACCAGTTATTATATACTTAATTAAACTGGTTTCTATGTAGTAACTTCAGAATAAGAATAGAAGAGTTTTCACAATGGCTGTTTGTGAATCTCCTCATATCTTGTTTAAAGTTATTTTTCATTGAATAATACCTTATTTAGAGATCTACTCACTGACTGATTTTTAAAGCCTCTCCATATTAAAATGCAGAATAGGAACCTGCTTTGTGCTCTCTTTCTGGACACTTGAAAAATGTGGAAGGTAGTGTGTAAGTTAACTTGCAGCTGAGGTTTATCATATGCAATTGTTAACTGATAAAGAAAGTTGAATAAACCTGTAGGATTCTGGGATTTAAGATCATCTTTAGAATCATCCAGGATGTCATCATCTTGTGATATGGAAAATGATAAAGGGCAAATAATGAAACTCTAATCAGTCTATAATGCACTGATTTTATTAGATTTGAGCTTCTCTATGCCTCCTTTTTTTTTCCCTTTACTCCTCTTCTTGTTTGATTAGCTAAGAAGCTATTTCTCTTGAAATGTAGCTAGGGTGGCTGTACAAATAAAGGGAGGAACAGCTCAGATTTCAGAGTCATGTCATTGGTGTAAGTCATGCTGTGAAATAGAAAAAATGCTAAAGAGAGCAACATCTTGGATTCTTTTTGCTTAAATGTTGGCTAGCTACAGGTTTGAGATTTTCTGTTCCAAGATAAGGCTTAACACAAAGGGACTGACCAGTGGATGCAAGGAGTTGTGGAGAATGGTTTGCAGTTGTGGCTGCCTTGCCTGGATGAAGGACCTTGCTGCTTTGGTTGGGAAACAGTGTCTTTCCCACCCATGGAAGTTGTTCTGTCTCTCATCTTCTAGCAGGTATTTCTTTTCACTTAAGACTAATCTAAATCAGTCCAGTTGTTACCTAATAATAGGTAGTTAGCAGTTCTGAGTGCAATTTCTATGTGTGTTTTCTTTTCTCCTGCCTGTACAACTTAGCATAAAGTGGATTTTTGAGAAGAAGTCTATTGAAGTAGGTCCACTGAAATGGAGAGAGTGCTCTGTTGGAAAATAACTCACTGAAAGATGTTTCTTCGATTCAGCATGGGATTTCTGTCAAAGAAGAGGTGAGGGTTCAAAGTCTGGTGCTAGAGTGAGCAGACTGGCAGATGAGGCACTTGCTTTCTGTTGATGACATGACAGGGAGTCATTCTGAAGTCCGAAGAGAGCCTAAAGCATGGAAGTAATCTGGGTCGAGTCTGGCTTTTTTTATTTGTGCCTGTTCAAAGGTCTTGTTTTTATGTTGCAAAGTGAAATGCAGTTGTGTTATTAAGAGTGTGAATTTTCAGGATGAGAGCATTCCCTTTTGTTTGTATTTTTCTTCAGCCATGTTTCAGAAAAACTTCAAGTAAGTTGTGTGTGACAGCAGTGGATGAGTGCTTGGTCAACATCTTTGCTAAGAGATGCTGCTCTTAGCCTCAGTTTCTAAGTCTTTTTGTTGTCTTAATTTCTGTTTCCATATTTTATGTTTGTTATGTTTGTTATGTTTGTTATGTTGCCATAACTGAACAATGCACATCACTGAAGATATCTCTGAAGTAAACACTTCAGTGTTCTTGGGGTAGCAATGCTTCTTGGGGAAGCTGTTCTCAGCATTGGTTTGTATCACAGTTCTGTAATCAAAGTGTAACCTTAAAAGATGTGTTTAAGGTAGTTTTACCTGCTCCCGTTAATTGTGTGGCTGACTAGTTACTGATCTTTGCGGTGCAAGATGATTGGCACAGATACCTTGTTTCCTGCGTGTGAAGGAAGCCTCGGCATTAGACCAATCCGGCATTTGTCCGGGTTGTGTGAAGTGCCACACTGAGTACCCATTTCCTGTTACCCTCTAAAGGTGACTTGCTTGATGTATTTCAGTACCTCTGGGAAGTTTCAGCAAGCTGGGTATCTGGGGAGCAGCGGAGTTCCCGGAATGCTGTGATTTCTAGGCAAAAAGGTGCCGTGTTCCACAGAGTTACTCTCTGGTCTGCAGCCAGGTTGTCACCGTGGGGTTTGGGAACACTTGCGGTCCAGATGAGCTGGGGCTGTCCTGGCCACTTAAATAAAGGGCTCTCGGAAACTTCGTAGGGTGATGCCTCTATCCCAAAATGCTGTCTTTAGATGAGTCTTTTAACGTGGATAAATTAACATATTGCAGCAAAATATCTTAGCTTTATACAGCATGAGAAAAAGGGTTAATATACACAAGTTTGTTCAATTTGGCTAGTTGATGGTGTCTTTGGGCCCTGAATTTGTGGGGGCAAAGAGGAAATGGTGTGTTTGTGGGGAAGACTTCGTAATTTTCCAGTGTATAAAAGGTTTAGGTGACTGTTTCTTTCTTTTTTGCATATTTTAAAGATTTTTAGTTGTGTGATGCAGTATTTAAATAGCTGGTTTTTGATAAGGCTCTGTTTAGTAGAAGACTATATAACTCAAGGGATTGTGTAATTCTTCATGATGAGTGAGGGGAACCTCATATTGAAATGGACTACGTAATAGCGTGTTACTTATTTTACTGAATATACTGAAGTTAAGTGTTAGCATAATTAGAGCTTCTTCCTTCTTTGCTGGTAGTTAGGGAAAAGCGCGTGTATGGTGTATGTTACTACAGAAGGGCATATACTACCTATTAAAAATGCAAAACTGTAAAATGAGTATTCTTTTAATAGGTATGGAAAATATCAAGGATGGTTATCCTGTTTAAGACCGAAATGGTCTTTAAAAGACGTAGGATTTAATATTGAGAGCAAGACTTTTAAAATAAGAGTGCCTTTTCTTAGGCGGAACAGCATAAATACGTGCCGTAGGTGCATGCTGTGCTTTCAGAGGAGAAGCGTGTGCCGTGGGCATGACACCCGCTGGAATCCCGTGCTTGCCGAGCTGNGCGGCACCGCGGCGGCGGGAGCTGCAGCCGGCCGGCCCGGCAAGGATGACATCACCCCCAGGAACATGTGATGCAGCCGGCTGGCGCGGAGGATGCTGAGCTGTGGAGGGAGAGATTGGTGCAGATATTTATGGCATTTCATTTGAGTGTGGTAAATGCCTTTTAATTTTTTTTTTAATTAAATCCTCAAATCCTCACATCCGCAAATGTTTTGTGGAGAAGAGGCTTTAAAAAGGGGGAGGGGGGACCCACCCCAAGTCCTTAAGACCTGCTTATATTGCTGGTTTTTGTTTTATTTTTGCTTCACTGGAGATAAAAATGATACTTTCCTGCCGTATTCACCCTCTTTGCTCCCCAGCATTCTCTCATCTGTTGTAATCCCCACAGTCTTTTCAGTTAAGCTTTAACACTGCAGAACTGGAATAAAAATAGACTGTTTAGAGCAGCAGGAATATGATAATCCAAGGCAGTCAGCCTTAAGGATATGCAGATGCAGAACATGAGCCAAGCACTAACGTATTTGCTAGGGTGTTTACCTTGAGCGGCCCCTTAATAGTCAGAGAAATGTTAGCTAAATGTTTCTCGCTTCTTACATGCCACAGGCAAAGTAAAACGTGCAGCTACTGCACATCATCATCCGAGGTGAAGTAGTTTAAGGGCTTAGAAATCTGAGCAAGCAATTGCAGTAACATCAGTGTCTTGGGTAATTTTGAGCTAAGAGAGACAGCAAAGTACGGCACTAGTTTCTGCATGCTTTTTAGGTGAGGAGAAAGTGTTTTCTACCTCCAAATTTACTGTAAAGAAAAGGAATTGCCATGGTTGATATGAAAGCTGAGCATGCTAAATTGGCATTAAGCTTATGGTGGGTAGCTCAAAGCACATTAAAAAAATATTTAACCCTGGAAGTGTGCCTGTATGCCTTAGCAGTCAACTGAAGCCCAAATATTTCAAGGTGGAAAAAGGTATTTGCTGTCTTTTTAGGTGATTTATTTAAGCCCAAGTTTTTTCTTAAAGTTGTTAAGAGCTTTAGTCCGTAACGAACAGAAACGTAGTAGGAACAAAACTGTAGGCAGTTTCAGTAAGAGGCTGGCAACCCAGTCAGTACTGTGGAGGAGTAATAATGCACAAGGTTCCTTTGGCTGTGTCTTTGACTCTTGAGAGCCTAAGCGCAAACAGGGAAGTAAACTCTGCACTGCTTTGCCAGTCTAGAGTTGCTGTGTAATTGCAAAATACTGTCCATCATGTAGAAACCCTCCATGCTGCGTGGTTACCCAAGGAACCAGTTTTCCTGGTCTAGCCTTTCTGAGAACGTGTACTGAATTTTGGGTTTGTTTTTGTTCTGCGGTGTTCATGGAAAAGCAGAGGACTAGCCAGGGAACTTCCATCTGCCTGGAAGTTGATTTGTTTTGTTTTCTTTTGTTTGCATTCTGTGAGTGCTGAGACAATGCCCTGGTTGAACACCTCAGTTATGGTGAACTTGAGGGACCCATTGCTGACAGACATTTGTCTGAACACATTTTAAAAATCCCCTGTCATGGACAGGCTGTGGTCTTCCACAGGCAATCCTATGTGCTGCTTCACAGCTCTTTCCTTTACAAAATTTCCTGCCATCTAGTAAACCTCTTGCTCTTATTCTAGCAAGCTTTTGTCACCACTAGGCTTTATGTTTTCTGAGGGCTGCCACGATGTCTTCCCGCAGTTCTTCAGGTGAAACAGACACATAAATGATGACACGCAAACCATCTTTGATCCTTGGGTGTTGTATTTGTGCATCCTGGATCTGTTTGGAAGAGTAGTGCCCATATCTAGGTACTGTAGTGGCACACAAGTCTCAGTACTGCTGTCTGGAGTAGAAAACCTGTGATGTAATTTTCATTTATGATGCCCTTAAGTATAGATCTTTGGTTAGTTGATGACACCAGGTTGATACCTTCAAGTTTTAGTTTAAAAATGCACAGCTTTTTCGTTTAAGCTCAGAACCTGAGACCAAAGGATATGAAAAATTTGGATGTTTTTGAGGAGGAAAAGTTGTAACAGCACTTTTGTGCTTCAGTAGTTATAGAGAAGCAACGCGCTTCCCACTTACCCCAGCAGAGATACTTTCTTCGGATATGGGATTATTTTAAACAATACATGAATCCAAACAGACCAGGAAGGGTTATACAGATAAGTTAGTTGAAGATATGTCATGCAGTTATATGAACAAAATTGGCCTAAACGTGACCAATTCTGTATTGTACAGGTGAAATACAAAGTAAAAAAATGCTTCCTAAATCTTCCTTATCAAAGAAGGAAGAACTTTAGAATTTGGCCCCAGAATTAGAGTAGTAGAAATAGGAAGGAGAGAGGGAGGGACAATCTGGTGATGTGCTGCTTTGCCACACTGGCTATAATCACTCACCTTGGGCACTGTTTCATACTCCATATACATACAAAGTTAGTATGACAAAATGTCCTCCCTGTTGCAAAATGCTGCTCCTGTCAGGCAGCAGAAAAGAATTCTGCTTACAGAAGTGATTTAAGAAAAGTTGCATGTAAATATATTGTGTTGGGGATTTTTGGTGGGTCTTTTTGTGGGTTTTGGGTGGGTTGGGGTTTTTTTTGGTGGGTTTTTTTGTTTGGGTGTTTTTGTTTGTTTGTCTTTGTTGTTGTGAGGTTTTGAGTGGGGTTCTTGGTTTGAGTGGGTTTTTTTTGTTTCTTTTTTTTTGAACTGGTAATTGTTCTAAGCATACCTACTCTTAATAGCTTGATACTCTTCCTCCCTGCTGGACAAAAAAATGGAAGTGGGATTTGGAATGCGTAAAAGTTACAGGATCCATCTGATAGTTTTTATTTACCGATGAAAAAGGCTAATTCTAGTATCCTATTTTCTTCTGAGGTTTGCCAACAGGCCATGCCATTTGTATTAAGTTAGTCAAAGTGATGACTTGTCCATTAATATATTTAAAAGTTTAATTTATTTTTTGGCAGACTTTTATTGTAAGGTTATCTTAATTCCTGCAGTCATAACATTCAGAATGTATTCCAAAAGTAAATGTTTTTCAGTGCATTCATTAAATGTAGAAGCTGGGCTTGTCTGAATTTTTGACTAATCATCTTCTCTTTCTCTTCAGGGTTTCGCAAAAATGATGAAATGAAGGCTATGGAAGTATTGCCAATTTTAAAGGAGAAAGTTGCATATCTTTCAGGTACAGTTATTTTATCTTGTAGAATGCTCGACTGTGTTGTTAACAGCATGTAAAATGGTATTTTAAATACTTTAAATACAGTTACAAAGTTCATGGAGAGCTAGGGCAGCACTGATTCCTGTTAGATATCCTAAACATGGCATAAACATTTTGAAAGGATCAGTAATAAAGAAGGTATGTGTTTTCTTGAATGTGGAACGTTGTTAGTTGTCATTTTTGTCATGTTAAGTCCTGCATTCCCCCTGGCCTGCGTATCTTAACAGAATTATTTACAACAACTTAGAACCTGCTGTACCAAAGTCATATTCCTTTTCTTATTTCTGATTCTTCTGATGGGGAATTTTACAGGGGTGCCTTTATTATTAGCCCATCTGCAGCATATTCTGGAGAAATATGTCTGTTGCAGAAGTGAACTTCAGTTGTCTATCTTTTGAAGCACACTTAGTATTTTTATGGTGAGCTGAGTTAGGATGTAATTTTGAGTAGTTCCAGCAAATACATTGAATTTGGTTGGTTACTACTGAACAAGGAATAGCAGAGGATTTAAAAATGAAGTTTATATGAGTTAGTATCATAACACAGTCTATAACTTTGTAAGTAACTTTACTTCATGGAATGATGGGCTGAGGTGTTTATTTTTGTAAACTGCATTTTGGTGTGACTTTCTGTTGGGATTAAACACCACCATTATCTCAGCCATAATCTTAGTGTCAAATGATTTAGAGGACAGTCTCATATTTGAAGGAGGTTTTTTTGATAATTTGTCAAGAATGCCAAAATAAAGCTCTTATCTGTAAATATTAAAACACATAAAATTATTCCTGCAGTTGTACTCTTTAAGAGATTTGCTGTGCATGGATGCTGATGCTTGCAAGTACAGCATGTAGTACATAGTACTTTATCCTGTCCACTCTGCCAAGTAGAGTGGAGGTGCAAAGCAAAACGGTGTGTGGGTGAAGTTCTTTGTTTGTTTTCTTTCTTTTTTTTTTTTGGTGGTTTTTTTTCTTAAAAATTCCTGACAGTTGTAATGAGTAAGACTACCCAGAGCCAGTTTTCCTGGTAGCATGGTAGCTTGGGAATTGTAGAGCTGATGGAGGCTTGCTTAAAACTCTATTTTTGGAGGGAAAGAAGAGGAGAACAGGGGGTTAAGCACAATATTTCAATCCCTCATTACTCTTTTTTGGACCTTGTCTTATGACATTGAATGAAAATGAAGTCAGTTTCACTCCAAAACCTCTGAATTTTCAAGTTGTCCAGTACTTAGTTTAGACCACTTAGAAGGGACCTGAAAAATGATGGGATTTTCTAATGTTAATTTGTAAGCAGGTGGTATTCTGAAGGCATTAATTCAGTGAAAGTGAAATGGGCCAAATGAAAGATGAAGATAAATTTAAGGGGAGATGATGGATTGTGAACCAGAACAGAGGAGGTGTTGGCAGAAATAAATGGTTGCCAACTTGCCTGTGTGAAGGTAGCAACTCCTGATGGAAGAATGGAGCAAACAGCTCTGGGCAACAAGACTGGCCAGAACTGCCAAAATCCATAGTTTCACATTTCCACTGCAAGTGAAACTCAAATGGAGTAAGATACATTAGTTGTGCAAGTGATTTAAGAAACCCTTAAGTGCAACGACCAACAACAATGCTCTTCAGTGTGTTCTCCCCCTTCCCCCAACAAAAGTACTACCACCGCTGGGACTTAGCCACTGGGGAACTAGAACTGTCAAGTTTTATACCTGGGAACGCAAAGGTAAGAAAGACAGACTATTAGTTTGCACAACAGATTTTCCCCTAACTGGGAAGTAAAGTGCTTGAGTATTGGGTGTCTTACCACCTGAAATAGTTACATCTCTAGGCTTTTCTTGAAGTACGAGTGGAGTCTTGGATGCAAGTTTTTTGTTAAGTTAAACTGAAACATGTCAAAGAACAAAACTCTTACATCTCTACACATACCTAAGCCTGGAGAGCATTTTCTTACAAGGTGCAGTTATCTTGGTTTCGTATGAGGAAATAGCCCTTGGTAACTTGTCTTGCCATAAAAGCCAACTGTTTAGCTTTCTTTACCGAAGTACTTTGTAACTAGGTAAAAAGACATTTCTTAAAAGAGCTGCACTACTCAGCTGGTTGGATTTTAGGGCCATTTGGAGACCATTGAGAATACTGCTGTTCGTGGTGTGCAGGAAGCAGGAATGATGCATGTTAGGTGACTCACGTGAGTTGATCGGATAGATGTTTGTGTGACACACTTTGGCATAAAGAGTATCTCAGCAGTGGGGTGGGGTGGTGTATCAAAGGAAATGGATTAAAATAGAAGTCTTACCGATGAAAGCAGTAGTAGCTTAATATGTTTTTGTTAAGCAAAGACTAATAGAGGGTTGAGTTGGATAAAAACTTCTGCAAGACAGGAAATGCCCACTGATGCCTCATGCATTGTTGCTTTTAACCTTCCCGTTTGCATATGACACAGGAGCATCAGGAACAAAGGAAATGAGAGTCAGTTATTGTAAAAGGCCTAAGAAAGCTGTCATTAGAGCTGATGAAAAAACCCCAAGTCTTAGGGACTTTTTAAAAAACTACTATTTGCAATTTTGCTATCTTGTTTAAGACTGGATAGTGAAGTTCTTTTCATCTAAAATAGAGGCTGTATTAATTTCTTCATTACTTGTCTAGACCTGGAGTTTGTACAACAGCATTTGTCTCTAATGTACAAAAGTTTCAGGATATGATTTATCAGAAATTTAAGCACCAGTTTAAAAAGTGGGCTGTTTCTGTGACATGTGTGTGGAGCTGGAGCCAACTGAAGTGGTGTCCAGAGTGACATAAAGAATTAGGATTTCTTTCTTCTGCCATATTGAAAAACTGCATGATACAGGAGTTGCAGTGTGGGAAAGGCCTGGAGGACTGGTCTGAGGTGACTGTGTGTAACAAAGCATTTGCTTAAAATGCTTAGAGAGTGTTAAAGACACTTCAGTGTATGCTTTTGCCTGCTAGCTCCTGCTTTTTAAAGAATATCCACTCTGAGCAATTGAGTTACTTTTTCTGGGGGGCTGGAATCAGTAGCACTTACCAGTTGAAACAAATATTTAAGATCTGAAGGTAGTGGCCTGTGGTGCTTTGAGAGAGAGCATTGAGGGCTGTAGCAGACTTTTGACTATGCTTGGTGGCCTTGGAGCCCAGCGATGGCTCTGGAGCTCAGCGGGGGCCTGGGCTGTTGGACTCTGTCTTGTCATTCATCATTCCTCTCTCCTATGGCTTCTGTCTTGTTTTTCTCCTGTCGTTTGCTGTGTAAAAATCCTCAAAGCTCTCTGCTTGGCAAGTGAGTCAGGATGGTCAAGACTTGCCTTTCTCCATTAGAATGAGACAACTCAGTGTTTCATCTCATGTCCCACTTAGGAGGGTCATGGAAGATAAGGATATGAATTTCCTCTTAAGTTTTGCTTTCTGGAATTGTAGCTTGATGGAGATTCAAAGATGCTTTTGCCTCTTCTGAGTTTCATTTGGTGTCTCACAGGGAGCATGTCCAGTGTAGACAATCTCTAGAGACTTTGACAGCCAGGATCAGTGTCTGGCAAGCACACACTAACGGTGTTGGAGTGGATAGGGATTTTTGAGTAGCTGGTTTTATTTATTATTTTTATATTTATTTTTATCTTCTCTTGGCTTTCCTTTCTACGTGATTATTTTTAAAAACTTTGTTTAGTAACCTGGAATTACAATGAGAAGCTGACTTGAAATGAGAAATTCTGGGCTGAAGATAATGTTTTTCTCTGTTTCCATGGGACAGGAGAAAACAGTCCACACATCTGTGGTTGAGAACATATATGTGAAATTTAGCTTGCAAGAATCTGTCTGTACTGTTATAGATGTGTTGTTAAAGACAGCCTACTGGGCTTGAATTTGGTGTTTAGTAATAGTAACATTTTGTTGCCACTAGCAAGGGGTTGGATATAAAATTATATTTTACTATTCAACTACAGTAAGTCTATGTAATTTTATGACTGAGATGAATGCATTTAAGTGAGCCCTGGTAATTCCTGTGCAAAGATCCTTTTCCTCCTTTGAGATAGGTGTACCTGTCACCAGCAGGTTCAGTGTCATGTGAACCAACCCATGATCAGAAAACCCAAAAATCTCCCAGTGACACCAGGCTCAGAGCCAGGTATTATCATTCCCTGCAACAGGAAGCGTAGAGAAAGCACTACCTGTGCTCCTGATCCCCCAACCAGTCATCCCAAGGCTTTGAGGGAGAGACTTCAATCATGTCTCTTTTGATTGCCCTTGGGCTTCTTATTGCAATTTCTTGCTACCTCCCTGGAATATAGGTTAATAGTAATGGGTTTTCCCAAGGGCCATATCAAGGTAGGAAGCTTTCTCATGATGTCTTTAACCTTGGGCCCAAGGAGGCAGCTGGCTTCCTGAAGAAGTGGGTTAAGTTGGCACACTGGTCCTCTGTTCCCTTCAGAAGGGAGTCTCCTATGACAATGATCCATCTGTCTTCAACCTACTCACCTCCTCCCTGAGCTCTGTCACCAAGCGGAGGAGCTCCTCTACCTGGGCACACCTCCCACAGCTGTGCTCTCTGCTGCCATACCATCTAAATACTTGCCTACAAAGTAGCATAATTCTACATTTAAATTAAATCTGTACAATTGCTGAGTCAAAAATTAAATACATAACAGAGTGTCATTGCTGGAGATGTCACACTACTAGTCAAACTTGAAGGTGATTGTAATGTGTAAGTGTAATGGTCTGGTTATTCTTTGTTTCAATTTTTTTTGGCATTTGCTTTCTCATTGTAGGAATTGTGACTATATGCTCATCGATACTCCCAAAATTCAGTCTTAAGTTGGTCTCAAAATGACAGTGTTGGCATTTAAGTTGAAATCACTTTTTCAAAAGTAGGTACTGAAGACTAGTTCTGCAAACAAGAATTATCTTATGCTGTGGGGTCTTCTAACATTTTTAATTTTTCAGGTGGCAGAGATAAGCGTGGAGGTCCCATTCTAACATTTCCAGCTCGTAGTAATCATGACAGAATACGGCAGGAAGACCTTAGAAGACTGATTTCGTATCTAGCATGTATTCCTAGGTAAGCCATGGTCTGATAACCTCTAAGGCTGTATAACAAAATAAATGGGTTATGTTGCAGTACTCCCACAAGCTAGCAGACTGAATGAGTAAATAACATGAGCAAATCAATACCGAGTTTTGTCATTTGCTATTTTCAAATTGCTTTTTGGAAGAGAAATAATTACTCTGCCTTGTAAAAGGAAGGCTGCTGGCAGAACGGCTGGTGTGCTTTAGCTGGAAGTAGTTTGTGTTTTGGAAATGGCACTGCCCTACCACATTGGTGTTGCTGTGTTGAAGACTGCAAATACAACTTAAAGGCTTTCAGTACATCAATAATTAGAAACGTGCTGGTCATCATTCACCATATGTCTTGTGTGGAGTGCGGTCAGCACAACACTCCTAACTGTTATTTATGTGTTAGGTAAGTCATACTGTCCTGATACAGCATGGAAATAACCAGGAGAAAGGTATGAGAAATGCTTATAAAGGTCTCAGATAAACCCATGGAGTGATCTGTGAAAGTACTGATAGCGTTGCATTATCAGCAATTTAACCCATGAATTGCAGTGAGCTGNATACTTTTAAAAAAAGTTACGTATTTTATATGTATCTAAAAAGAATTCCTTCATATAGAACTTTGCTTTCAGTAGTAATCAAGCTGGGGACAAAAATGATCCTAAGACTCTGACTTTAGGTCCATCTTGGAACCTGCTAGCATTTGTTGCAGGCTGGAGCAATGCTGACTGTGCTTGACTATGTTTGTCTATGACCTCAAGCGGCAGTGGTCATTACAGTTGAAAAAAATTCCTTGCACAACATCCCTGAGTGCAATATCTTCCATGTTTCTGTAATGTGCTAATTTACAGATAGTCTTTGCTCTTGATATAATCAAATGTCAGTTTCAGACTGAGAAAGGTGGTTTCATAAAAATAACTTCAAGGCACTGGCTGAGAGTGTACATGGCCTCCTTTTTGTAAAGTTAACTGGGGGTCTCGGGGGATGTAGAGAAAGGAGAACAGGAAGAAGGCTTGAAATTTTTACTCCCAGATTTGCATGGTGAGATGTATTCTAGCCAGCTAAAGCTTCCAGTTGCTGAGAAGTTAATAGATAAATATGTATCAAAATGTGTCCAAGGATTTTTTTAGAGATAATCGGCGCAAGAAACAGTATTCCTCTGGCAAAAGGTGTGTGTTAGTTCAGCATCAAGAGATTTAAAATTAAAAGAAAGTTAGGGCATGTTTTATAGTCATTAAGCATGGCAAACTTTTGAGAATAAATGGAGCTTTATTAAAAGCAAGACTTGTTTTCATACTAGTCATGTTTAAGGGGCTGATTGTGCAACTCTAGCTGATTAGAAGTTCCAGTTGGTACAAATATCCCCAAACTTTTGGTCTGTCTGTTACTTGTTGCAGTACTGTTACTTAATGTAGCTGAAGAATCACAGGTATCAGTTGTCTGCCAAGAGATCTAAAAGCTTAAGTTTAGTCAGTCTCACAATTTTACTGATTTTACAATTTATCTGATTTTAAAATACAGCTAAACTTATGTTATCACCACTGAGTGGACCAGGTATTTTAGTGTAGTTCTGGTTTACCAGCACATGACCTTGGCTGACTAAGGCCTCCTTAGAACAAACCTTGTGATCCTTGGCCCATAGGGGCTCATCTTGCGTGAGATGATGGGCTCCATGATGGAGGACACACCTGCACTGTATCACACCATGAGGGACCACTTTGGACACCCCAGTAGATGCATGCCTTGTGAATCAGTGGCAAGCAGTCCTCGTGCAGTCCTCAGTTTGGTGCTAGGACAGGGACTGGCTGAGCAGCACTGCTACTGCCATTTGGCCTTTCAATAATGGGTCTGTCTTTAAGACAGTAGTTGTTTTTTTCCTTGAATCCTATGAGGATCCTAGAAAACATTTTCACCACGGTCAGAAAATTGTACGTTTTATGCCAAGCTAGTTACTTTTAATGTATTTTGCTTCTGCCATTGCCATTTTTGGCATTCCTATGGGCAGGTGGGAGAGCCAGGATTTATCATAACAAACTCCTTTTTTTAAATGTTGTGGGATGTTTATTCTTTCTTCTTTTCCCTTTTTAAACTTTTCAAACTTAAAAAGCCTTCCACTTTGGAGGAACTCATATTATCACTTCTTCCAGATCTCCTGTATCAGTCATAATCCATCTTTCTGCAATGTGGCCAATAAGACTGTGTAAAATATGCCAGTGAAGCTTCCTTGCCTCTTGGACACTCTGAAAACCTCACCACATGAACTCTAGAATGGCATTTGAATTAGTCACATCCCTGAAAGTGATTCATACTCAAACAATGGACATTTGGTCCTTTTTGATAGTCTGTTGGCTATGATGCATTGGTTTTCAAATATTTTCCTTCCTATGGTCATTCTACAAGGTCATGTAGCAAATTCTGCTGGCAGAAAATCAAAATTTCTGGTGGTGGTGGTGATGATTGTCACTTTTGATCAGTGGCAAGAATTAAATGTACAGAAGGTATTGATGAAAAGAAATTAAATCTTCCATTCCCAGAGGAGGTGCTGGAGAATTTGAGTATAAGGTCTGTCAACTTTTGGACAGCAAAACTGAGCTCAAATTTTGTAGAAGCAGATTGATATGGTTTTCTTCACATCCATAAAATGCTGTGTTGTCCATTAACTATTCACAAATTGATCCTGTTACAAAAGAAATTGTCAATAAATGGGTGTTTTTCCTCTACAGACTCTCTCAGATAATATGGTTCTAAATCTGAGACAGTTTGAAAAAGTTGCAAAGTGGTAGGTGAGAGCAACGTGCCGTCTTTTGTCTTTTAGAGGATCCCCTCAATCATTAAAAAGACATTAATGTTATAATCAGTCAACTAAGCGTATGTGTGTGTTCCGAAGAGTCAATTGTAAATGAATTAAATATTGCTGCCTTAGGAAATTGTATGTTTACTGTGTGTGTAAGGTGAGGGGCAAACAAGACTGGATGATGAATCATCATGAATATAAACAGTGACAATGAAAGTGAAGATAATGGCAGAATATCAAATCAGCAACAGATATAAAGCTATTACCCACAAGGAGTTTGGCATGGGCGTGAAAGAAACGTCTTGAGAGGTTTGTGAGATCTGCTGTATATGGTCAGCAGTGAGACCCTGAGGAGACCACGTTCGTTTGGCAGTGCGGTGCAGTGGAGTGCTGTGTTGGAAGTTAGAACACTTGCTTGATAACCTTTTCTTCTGTTTTCTGCAGTGAGGAAGTATGTAAACGAGGATTCACCGTCATTGTAGATATGCGTGGGTCAAAATGGGACTCCATAAAGCCTCTGCTGAAGATTTTACAGGAATCCTTTCCGTGTTGTATTCATGTTGCACTGATAATCAAGCCAGACAATTTCTGGCAGAAACAGAGGACTAACTTTGGCAGCTCTAAGTTTGAGTTTGAGGTAATTTCACCTATGGTATACAAATTGTATTTATTTTGTGGTTTTAAGTGTCCTCACTAATGATCAGCACCTTTAAAACTCTCAGATAAATTATATTCTGCGTGAAAGGAGAGGTACTTTAGACCAATGGTGCTAGAAGGGAGGTGATTTTCTTCATGTACTTGGGCCAGGTAATTGTGCATGTTGTTGTTTATATTCTTTTTGTAAGCTGAAGAAAGCTTGAATTAGTTTTTTTCCCCCTAATGGTAAAAGCTTAGGTTTTGTCTCTTTTATTATCTTATTCTGCGTTATGGTAGTTGTGATATCTCCAGCATCCAGAGGAAATCAGCTGAATGAACCGTGCTGTTAATCTCCTGCAGCTTTGGAATACACAAAGTCAAAACTTAATCAAAACAGTAATCAAAAGAATGGTTGCTGTTTTGTACTTAAATGTAGTGAGGTAAGAAAGAAATGTGGGGAAATACCTGCAAGACCTCCTGTCTTCTGCTGATCAGAATTGATACTTGAAATATGTGAGAAAAGTTGTTGTGTAGACTTCATGATCAAAATAATAAATTCTTACGAAGAGAAAAACAAACACTTAAAAGGAAATTTCAAATTCATTTCAGTAACAGCAATTTTTTTCTCTCCATTTTTATTTTTTAGACAAATATGGTGTCTCTGGAAGGCCTTACCAAAGTAGTTGATCCTTCTCAGCTAACCCCAGAATTTGATGGCTGTTTGGAATACAACCATGAGGAGTGGATAGAAATCAGAGTTGCCTTTGAGGACTACATTAGCAATGCAACCCATATGCTGTCCAGACTGGAGGAACTGCAAGATATATTGTCAAAAAAGGAAATGCCTCAGGACCTGGAAGGTGCTCGCAATATGATAGAGGAGCATTCACAATTAAAAAAGAAAGTCATTAAGGCCCCTATCGAGGACCTTGATGTGGAAGGACAAAAGCTGCTCCAGCGGATACAGAGCAGTGACAGCTTTCCCAAAAAGAACTCTGGGTCAGGCAATGCAGACTTACAGAACCTTTTACCCAAAGTATCCACCATGCTGGACAGGCTGCACTCAACACGGCAGCATCTGCATCAGATGTGGCATGTGCGGAAATTGAAATTGGACCAATGTTTTCAGCTCAGGCTATTTGAGCAGGATGCTGAAAAGGTAAGGATTGAGCAAGGAGAGTATGAATGGCCGATACTTGGTGGACTTGAAAAAAGTACCAAGGGTAACTGAAAAGAGTAATTTTTGTCTTTGAAGTTAATCACTAGCCTTTAAATGAGAAATAAGGGACTTCTTGATTGAGAGGCACTCAGGGTCTTCCAGAGTAAAGGGCATGGGTAAGTACAGGAAGGTCTTACCAAAGAAAATTTTAACTGCTAATGACTTAAAGCGCTTATTTTGTTAAGCATTTGTTCCAGACAGATGCATCAAGTAAAGATGAATGCTGTATACTTTATAAGTACAGATGACTAAGGACTACATTGGTTTTCTTTTGAGTGATCTTCGGGAAGTGAGTGACAGGCAGTTAACAAAGTCCGAAGAGGCTGACATGGGGAACTGCTTCATTGATGCAGGGTTTGAAGTCCCAGGCTAAAAACTGATGTATCTCTTCTGACAGTGCATATGTCATTAACAGGGAACTGAGTGATTTCAGAATGTTTCTGGCTAACCAGTCCCTTCAAATGAGAAAGCCCTTGATTGTCATGGACTTTGAAGAGGAAGTATGGCAGGCAGTTTGCTTTTAGATGACCTCAGATAGTGTCTATTTTCATGTAGAATGGTTTTGCAATCACTTATTATTGACTTGTAACCGTGGAACAAATAGCTTTAAGGAAGGGTGGGGAGTTTTTCTTCGGGAGTAGTAGTAACTAGACTATGCAGTCAAGTGGTAAGTAGGGTTTTTGTCAGAGTTCTTAAAGCACTCAGATTTCTTGAAGTATTTTACCTAAGATTGCCTGAACTGCAGGAGACCAACAGTCTGTGTTGAACCAGTATTCTGATCTCCAGCAGCTGTCACAAGCAGATGCATGGAGAAGAGTAGAAGCAGAACAAACATGTAAAACTTAACTTCTTCCTCCTTCTTCTTCATTTGTATTCTTCACCCATACTTTCCCTTACCCTCATCATTTCAGCTCAGGGACTTTCTTTACACTACTGTATTGTTTTCTGCTGTGTTTAAAAAATAAATATTTTTTTAAATTACTATTTAAAGCAAATGTTTACTGGATGGATACAGCTGAAAGTAGTAGGGACAGGTAGAGAGTTGGGAAAAAAGATAAAATTATTACCTATTTCTAAAATTATTTTGAAAATAACGTAAGCTGTTGGTCTAGTGTTGCTCTTTCAGACCCAAATGCATTTTATCAACCTTGCAGCCACTTCATTACAGCATTAACTATTCTGCATTACAGCATATCTTTCAGTACCATGTGAGCACCATCAAAGTATATTTTGTTAACTTGCTTATGTTTTATCAAATTGCTTACATAACTTGGGCTTTAAGAAACTTCTTGTGAAATACTTGAGCCTGTGGGATTGACCTCTGTCCTGCCATGTGGTTGCATAAGCTCCTATCAGTGATTTCTATGTTTCTGATTCCAAGAATAAATCTATATGAAAGTAACACATCTTTCTGTCAAAAAGGAAGTATGAGGCACCTCAAAATGAGGTTGACAGCAGCTACCATACCTGGGACTGTTTTCTTCTCATTAGCCAGTTAAAAAAAGATTAAAAAGAAGGTTGTGTAGTATCCCAACTCACTTTTGGATTAAGACCCTTGCCTTAATCTACTTGCAGACCTTATTTTTACTGCTTGTGTCAGATTAGATTTCACAGCTCATGACTTTTTTATCAGTGTATGTCTGTGTTTTACTGTGGGAAAGGATGGGATCTTTGTTGGAAAGAAAAAGGGTATTGCATGGGGAGAAAGAAACATGTTCCTTTTGGAGGACTTGCTCAACTTAGTGCAAGAAATTTGGACTGGTTCAGGAGAAGAGAAGGCAAAAAAGGGATGAGGTGGGAGGGAATCTAATTGGAATTGCCCTTTAAGAGATTGAAGGCAGC